>DWQK01002709.1:0-12645 GCA_018231225.1 Noctuana stator | reverse complement strand
GAGTAGTTCAGAGTACCACAATAAATATAACGTACTCACTACGTATTCGGAGTTCACTCGGGGCCGACCGCGGGGCCAACGACCGTCCTTAGCATCGGCAGACGGAGCTCACAGACAGCTAGCTGTCTCGCTCTAGCCACACATGCGCTTCCATGCTGCGTTCCTACTATACTTCTATTCAAATCAATTGATGTTTTCGTACTATTTGCTAATTTATTGGAAGTTATGCGTGTTGAAACGATATTTTAATCCTATAAATTCAATGTGCAAGCAAGTGCTTCTGACTTACTTCGATAGGGAAATCAAGTTTTTACACGGCGTAACAATAGTGAATACTAAAAGTAATGGAAAAGTTATTTTAACGACTAAGGCAGTATTTAATGGAAACAGTTTGGTTCGAGTACTCAGAGTACAGCTTCTAATGTTGACGAAAAATTTAATTCGGTAGATTTATAACACAAGTTCTATTTACAGATATAATGATATTATAATACCGGGTTTAATTGCGAATCTATAGGTACTTGTTTATAGTTTAACTATATTCCAGATCCCAAAAAAAATCTTCTATATGCACACATATAAAAGAAGTTCTAAATTATTATTGATTTCAGTCATGTTCTAAACCATACTACACCATACTACAGTTTAGAACACGGCTGAAAATTTACTGTGTAATCGATAAACACTGGAAATTCTGTTATACGAGTATTTCCGTAGGTGTACGAAAGTGTTAAAAATAAAACGTGAATAATTGCAAATGTTCTTTCACCTCCATCACGTAGGAGGACCACAACATAATTGTGACGTCAAATGTGAACGTCCGCGGCTTCTACTATCTTCAAATAGTCACTTATCTTATCGTCTATTATTATCTTTGAATCACAATAAGCCAGTCAAAATGTGAATCTTTTATTATTATTTTAACAAATGAAACCCATAGGCTCTATACAGACGGACCGCATTTCAACTGCAATCCAACCGCAACTTGAAATTTAGGTGCAGATTGAATGCAGTTGACACGACTGCAATAGAACTGCAAACCAAATGCGCAGTTTGATTGATACTGCTCATTTTTACTGCTCAATACAACTATTAATGCTAAATGCTATAAGTAATTAAGTATCTCTATGAAACGAACTCGAACTTAAATTGTCATATTGTTTTAATGCTATAAGAAAATCTCAAATTTAATTACTATTACTTTAGATGCAACTAATATTATCAAACAGCCGCTGTGAGTCAGGCGATTTAAAATTGGCAGAGAAAAGAAAACGGAAAGATCAGGAAAAAGTAATGTGCTCACACCTGGACTGGTGTGTAAGGCCTTTGAACTCGATGCTCCCGTGACGTCACAGTGCATTTGCGTTCATATTAATTCGTAGGTATTACGATAATACCGTACCATTACTTTGCATTACTAAGATACCGCAAATATCCGGAGTAATCCAACAAATAGAAAAATCTATTTAGGTATATCTGGAATGTTACGTAGTTAAAGTCTCATGAGATCCACGTATGCCTGACTTCATAGAAGTCATTCAAATGTGTATAATTCTTGTCTCGTATCTCAACAATATCATTTATTTGTAAAAGCACAAAAGTTTAAAAATCTTATAAAATTTTTAAATTCAAATACATATCTATTAAATAAAAACCTTATAGCTGGCACTTAATGACACTGCTAACGCAATACCGTTATTCAACATTAACAAATCATAAGAAATGTAAGGATTGATTAGTACTCGTATATAAAAATGTCCATAATATATCTATTGGCCAGAAATTCTGAAGAACGCACGCATTTCATACATTGTTTAAAGCCGCACTATCTACACGTAACTCGTGTAAGCGAGTTTGAAGTCACACGTGCCTGCGACAGAAAAAATGCTTTGTAAACGCAAGCTTAATTGAATCGTATGAAAAGTGTTATGTTCACACCTGGCTGTGCCATTGACCTCGCTCCTGTGACGTAGCAGCTAACGACATTACGGCGAGTGAACCACGCCGACGACCACAAATCCCCTTCCGCCTTCGCTAATAACATCCGTCGGTTATTGTAGTACTACGGCGTGATTGATAAATTCAACTGAATACGTGTGTAAGATAGCATTTATAATGTAAGTAAAAAAAAACATTTTTATTCATCACTAGCTGTGCCCCTCGGTTTCACCTGAATTAAGAATTGCAACGTAACGCTTGAGGCAGTCCATTTATCGTTTTCAAGTTTTCAAATCGGTCCAACCGTATCTGAGATTAGCGCGTTCAAACAAACAAACGTACAATCAAACAAACAATCTCTTAAGCTTTATATTATTAGTATAAGGAACTTGTATACATTCGATTAACGTCAAATACCCCGGTACATCGACTTCAGACGCCCTTTTCTGCTGAGGTAGGCCGGGAGCAAAAAACCGGCGGATAAAATCTCTCAGCACTCCTTTAAAAGCAAGTGTAAAATCACAAATTATTAAGAATTTCAGGTTCAGATTTGAAAAGGTTCAGAATTTTACCGATTCAAAAGTTGATAGAGCCATATCATAGGAAAATATTCCTTTGCCAATATTCCTATAAGTATTTATCAGAGGTCGGTCGTCAACCCCTATGAGGTTGAACGTGGGTGTCTATGGGTCACAGTACCACTTAACATCAGGTGGCCTGCTGTTTATTTGTTAGTTATTTAAGACAAAAACAAAAATGTAAAAATAAGATAATGAAAGAAAATTCACGTATTGGTCGTTAGCGCTCTCAATCCATAACCGATACACTTTATTTTAACATTGTAACCACCGCCCACCCTTCGATACGTGGAAACAATACGAGTCGAGACACGCAATGCATTTTAAACTAAACTAAATGGATCTCCCACTTAAGCGTCGCTCGGGAGCTGTTTACTAAGGAAATCCGTTTTATCCCGCGCTGGTAGTATACTTAATGAGAACACCTCCGTTTTCTGCAAATGGTTTGGTAAGTGACGCGGCTTCTATAATATATGATGTGTAGGTAATGTAAGTATTTTTTAAATATTTATTTAAACAGAGATGAGAATATCTACCCACTATTTTAAATTTTAATTAAAGGTTAGGTAAAGGTAAAGGTGAGGTCGAATCAAGTTCTTAAATATTCTGTTTTAATCTAACATGGCCAATTATAGAACGTTATTAAATTTATTTATAAGATAGTTTGGCTCGTCACAATTAGGAATTAAAATTATCAAATCATTATGATAGATGTTTTAAATTAATAAATTCACTTAGTATATAATCAAAGCAAATCAGACTCTCGTAAGAAACTAATGAAATAAAATCAGGCAATTTCGTTGTGAAATAAGCAGTTCTGTTTTAAATTTTATAAGTGAACTAAAAAGTTAGTAAAATAATAAATATTCGAATATACCTTGGATTTGTGAAATATGTATTAGTACTACTAATATTATAGACGCGAAAGTTTGTAAGTATGGATGAATGGATGGATGTTTGTTACTCTTTCACGTAAAAAGTAGTGAATGGATTTTAATGAAACTTTACAATAATGTAGTGTAAACATCAGAATAACACATAGGCTACAATTTATAAAGATATTGCGTGAATTGCTCGAAATACTAATCCTTTGCAGGCGAAGTCGCCACCAGCTAGTATAATATACGAGTATATATAAGTAGAAATCATATTAAGAGGATACAGAAAATTACTTTTCTGTCTAAGGTCATCAACGCACTGATGTAACTCATACACATTATTTCTCAGGTATTCGAGCGTCCTATCGAACACAGGCAACATTCACTACACAAGGTTAGACAAAATAGTAAACGCTTATGTTGTCACTTGATTGACTTAAAACATATCGTTTTTATCAAATCTACACATCGCAACTTAGCTGCATGCAATCTGCCTGCGGTGATTAAACTTGGTTACTAAAATACTCGGCGGGGACAAACAATAATTATGTATATACTCGTACCAACAAAGAAGACTGTTCGCTCTCGAAAAAAAAGTTTTTTTGCATCTAAATCTATACTAATAATGGTTTATGGTTTAAAGAATTTATTCTCAAAAAAGAAAATCTATACTAATAATATAAAGCTAAGGAGTTTATTTGTTTGTTTGAACGCGCTAATCTCAAACATTCTTTTTGTATATGTTAGCTACATTCATGAGAAAGGTTATAGGCTATCAAGCGTTATGTTACTACTCTTAACGCGGGTAAAACTGCGTGACACAGCTAGTTAAAAATAAAATGTTTAAGTCACAACTGACATTAAACTAATATCGAAAATCCGTATAGTTATGTATGTAACACTATTGCTGTGCATTAGTGTACATCTTATACATGATATATTATCTTCAAAGCAATCCTTAGCTCAAAGTGAAATTCCTGAGGAGGTTGTGGGGATTTCCTGCAGCAATAAGTCCGCAGTATCGGTGCAGGAGAAAGTGCATCCAACGCGGAAGCGCCGCGCCGGCAGCGTGCACATGATGCTTCTTGGGTTTCTATACAATGCACTTTTGTACTGGTTATACGTAGAAAGTGTGTTTTTTTTATATATTAATATTATATTTATAAAAAATTAAATAAAACGCTTCACTTTAAACTACTGCTCCGTTGGAAATCGAACCATTTGAAAGGTTCCTACAGCTTTTGAAAGCTGAGAAAGTCCGAGACAGAAAAGCTGTCGCTAAAGTTCGTTAGTTATTATAAAATATCTACGGGTACACTTTCTAATTTATCTCCAGTTAGAAGAACAATCGTTGAACCAATCGATATTAAGAATACAGATGGGAGCTTATCGTCCTTTTCTTAATAAATTTCCTAAATTGCTCATGGTTTTCATAATAAGATTTGCTTTTCACAATAAGAGGCGGCAGATGTTTCACTAAACCGAATATTTAAGAATGTAACAATTCTTAAACACCTATGCAAACTTAAAATTAGTTTAATAAAACGTTATCATTTATGTACTGCATCGTACCGTAAACATAATGGGGCCGCAGCGTTATTTCATATCCGGTAACCATCGCCTACAGTCATCAATGACGGCACATCAGTGAGACTAGTGAGAGTAATGACGGCGACCGGAGGCTGCAGCCAGCGCAATCGAAAGTAAGTAACATCTAAAGTGCTTCACAGTTAGTTCTCATACTTTGCTCAATATAAGTAACAAAAATTATATTTTTCCAAAATATATCCGGTGCTAAAAATTCTACCTACACAATGTTTAAATGACAAGGTACCCTAGTCTGACTGTGCCTGTTAAAGGTTTTATTTACTTTTGGACATTACACTTTTCTATCTTAATTTAAACATATACAGAATCCGCCGAGAAACAAGTCACATATTGTAATTCGGTTGAGGAGTTGTAGATTCCGAAGAGATACTATACAATGTCGCCACTTAAGTCAATATTAATGAAATTGGCATCAAACATATTGCAAGGCGTGCATCAGAGCATCGTCAGAACGCTTCGCGAAACACAGTTACGTGCCAGTACGAAACCAACTAGCAACTAAACGCTTCCGCGTGTGAGCAGGAAGCACATCACTTTCCCTTTTGCCCGAGCGCAGCAGCCAACCGCGCTATGCATCACTATAACGCAGCCAAACGAAATCACCACCACGACCACATTGCCGGCAAACAACCGGTGACACACTCGATGCCGCCGCGCTATCATGCAGTTAGCCAACAAAAGAGGTTAAGTGTTTGCTGCTCTGTGAAGCGTGGCAGCTGCAAGACATTTAAATTAGGATATCTTCAAAGGTATTGACCGAGCTTCGCCAAATACTTGATCGACCTCAATTTCTTTCATTTCACTTCTGTCCTTTGTATCGGGCACTCTTTGATGTTGCCGGATATCGAATGTCATCGCCTTTGTTAATTAGCAAAACTTGCAAAACACAAAGTGACTGGCATCACTTTCTAAGCTTTGTGGATTTTGAACCCATTTTGCATAACACGGCTATTCGTTTTACCCCTTCCGCATGTCGCGGATATATAAATAATTTACCATCGCAAAATAACCGGTTTCTATTGAAGTAGGATAAAGGAACTGAAAGAATAGAAGTAAAATTGTTGGTTGCCGTTTTCAGAACGGGTTTGGAAACATTTTTCTGTGAAATTGTCGGTGGATATTTTGAATCGCAAACGTGACACAATACAGACGCGAAGGCGCCTTCGTTTGACCTATATACCATTCACGGGCATTGACTCTGGCGTAGACTTGAGCGGTTCTTGGCCGAACCCGGTCCACGGACCGAGAGCTCTCCTGACAACGGAATTATGGAGGCGCTACTGAATTCTAATTTATAACGGTTTAAAAAATGTATTTTCTTTATTACCATGTGTTTAAGTATGCGGCATTTCTTGAAAATATCTTTAAAATATTTGTTTATTTTTGTTTCCCTAATAGGTATAGATTACTAGTTAATTTCAAATTCAAATCCTATTAGATTGTAATTTATTTAGTTACAATTAAGTACATATATTCTTAATAAATTACGTAATAAAAATTAAGTTATGTACAACAGTTCCTAATCTACGTATATTTTTAAATATCTATTATTGAAGTATATTCAGTAAAATTACATAATAAATTGTCATACTCATTACTTTTCCGTCACTAACGACGTGTTAGGAAATTCTCAATGAACGACAGCACACAACCCTTCTCAGACAATTACTTATATAAAAATCGATTGTGTAAAACACGGTGATCGACCAGCCTAGAGTTCACTATCGGCCGGCGACCCGTCGAACTAGGGCAGGCAGGCCTAGTCTGGAGGACTGCGGGAAAATATAAGTGCCTTCGTCATTGTAACGAAGGTTGACGTTAAGTTTCTGAACAAACTGTACGTTTTAATATTAATTACCTAATTACTATGAACTAGATAGTTTTTGTTACTAATAAATATCTAACTAAATATTGTTTTTTATACAAAGTATAATTGTTATAAAATATAGTTATAAAATAATTATATTAATGATTCTAATAATATTCCCTAAACATTTACTGTGGTAAACATTTTTTAAAATTATTTAATATGTTTATATCCACTGTACTCTTATAATTGACTACATTTTAATAAAATTGCACATTTGTAGGGCTTATTTCAATCTGAAATTTTGTTTAGTTTGTTATAACAATAACTTAAAATGGACAAAGTAAGACTACTCAAATTAAGAAATTCTAACATTTATTTTAAAATCTCCCGACGCTGGACCGTAGGACTTAAGTTAAATACTTAAGCCCATTTCTAAAAGGTAAACAAACGTTATCGGGATAGAAAATTGCTATTCTAGATGTGGTGCATGAGAGCTGTAAAGTAATAGCAAGTTAAAGGCGTGTCTAGGGTAAGTGAGCGACAAGGCACGGACGAGCATTAATATACGCTATTCAATTACATAAATAGTTGCAAAAAGCGCCACAGCAGCACAGCAGTGATATAAGGATAGCTTTGTGGCTAACTTTAACACTTCGTCTAGGTAACTTAAATCCTAGAAGTAATTAGGCACCTTAGGCAAGGACAAGGTACCCCTTTAATTTTTTTTAATTACGTGCGTTAGATGTAGATAGAATATTATTAATCTATGTCATCTTGCTCCTCATTGAGAAAAACATCGTAACAGTAACCATTCTAACTGGTTATTTTCTATAAGCTGCACGCTAAATATTCGACCACAGTAGTTATTTATAATAAGGGTGGTCATTAAACCTGATCAAAGGCCCTTTGGGCGGTTTGACAACATGCGAAACGGGTTGGTCACTAAACCGTTTCTCCACCAACCCGTATTGGAGCAGCGTGGTCTAGTATGCTCTAGACACTTCGGGGATATTGTTATGTGTAAAGCTCCATGCCCAGCAGTGGGACATAAAAAGGGTTGCATTACAGTTTTTCTCCAAAATGTTTTCGTAAAACATGACATGACAACATTTTTCATGATGGACTTTACATAAGCCTTTGCAATGACTGGTATAATAAGAGACGCGTTCCTGACAAAAATATGGTAACTAAGTTCATTATAATTTATTGAAGATGTTCATAAAAAACACATAAGCCAAATAATTATAAAATGCTCATGAGCACTCTACGGTCCGCTCACAGCGACACGCTTGCCCCGTTTACTTTAGACACACCATACCATTAATGCGATAAGAAGTTATAACAAAAGTTATAGGATTGAGGCCGAGGTGGCCCAAGGAATTGAACGTTTAAGGAAATCATTAACCTGTTAAGTTATGGATAACAAATGGGATTTTCTTCTGCGACACAGCAATTATGCAAATACATTGTTTGTAGGTTGATAGCGCCTACTTAACTATATACTCGTAGGTATTTTGTTAGAAAATGCTACCAGTAAAGGTTTTGAAGGTGTCTTAAAAGATATTTGCATGATATACGTAAAGTGCACATAACTCGTTGTTATTTGCACAGCACTCAATGTAATGAAGAGTGAGGGAGATAGTAGATACGAGTACATCACCCATGCAAGTAACAAGCTTTATGTTCAAAGTGTTCAAACACGTTACGATACAACATAAGTTTTATGTCACACGTAGGTACTTACACTTACAAGAAATCAAGTTGGAAAATGGTAAGTAGGATTATTGAAAAATGGATCCTGAGATCTAGACAGACATGTAGACTAACCGAAACTTTCCGAAAAGTAAATTAATACAAATTCAAAATTAAATAGGAGAAAAGCCCTATCTTAGATCCTCCAGGTGTGTGGAGGCGTACCTTCATCACTAAATAATAATAATTGCGACTAATTGTTTTGAACATGACGGTTACGAGTAATAATTATTATAGGTTGATTGTTAGAAACGACTCTAATGGTATGTTAGCCGAAATAGCAATAGTCAGAAAATGTAACGACACCTAGATTTTTTGTCCAAACACTATCAGAAATAAGCATGTACCGCACAGAGTTTTCGAGGTCATTAAACCACTTGAAAATCATACTGTTTGTAGAATAAACCCTAGCTTATGAAGTTTGCTAAATTTACAACAACAAGCTTATCCCCGCGGCTTCGTCTGCGTGAATTTCATAATTGGACCAAGAATTCACGGTGTCCCATAAAAATTTTCCCCTTTTTCACCCCCTATGGGTAGAATTTCTAAAAATCCTTTTTTAGTGCTCACCTACACAATGAAAGGAACCTTACAGGGTTTCTTTCCCAAGCTTCAAGTTTTTAAACATTATGTAGTTTCGGCTGTCCGTTAATATATAAGTCAGTGGGTAAGGTTTACCTTTTCTGGGTATTTTTCCCTAGTAATGTCGTAAAATAAAAAAAATATCAATTACAAACTTCATATCACCGACAACTTCAAACTTTTCAATGAAAATATTTGTACTTCGTACTTTAGTAGGTACATTTCGAACGCATGCGTCGAAATTTGGGGAAACGTGGTATTTGACCAAATTTTAAATGTGGCACGTGTTCGAAACGAAGGTAGGCGTGATATAATGTGGCTGAAAAAACACGAATAGGTAGGTGTTAGTGACCGGTGTGGGGGAAGCGTTGCTAATCTAACTGACCCATATATTGTGGGTGAAAGACCTCGTAAACTACTGCCGCCAGTGCATTATTCCCGCAACAATACGCCGCGGTGCATTAACGCTATTCTGTTCCTTATTACAACCGCAAATAGGCCGTTTTCCACCATCAAAACATGAAACGTGTTTCGCGGAATCATTTTGTTTAGAGCTCATTTATAGCCCAACTAATGTCTAAAACGAGAACACGCAATTACATCAGCAGTTGCATTTCACTTTTAGGTCATAAACGCATGCGGAGACACGGATGTTACGACATCGATATTTTAGTTATTTAACACGCATTCCTAGGTATTGAACGTTCATGGCGCGAAGTAGATCTGAATCATTTTTAATTTTACTTAAATAAAAAGTTGCAGGCAGTTTACAAGTCCTTTCTCTCTTTCCTAATCGTTTCTCTAAACACCCACTACAATACACTAGTTATATACATATAAATCAATATTAAAATGCATGTTATTTTTAAAATACAAACCTTCCATGTCTTATATTGTAAATGAGAGTGTATATATATATAGAGAATGTACTCATTTGACGATAGTCGCAGTTGAAGTTAAAATAGTAAATAGAGTAAATAAACCAGAATGGAGTAAATAGAGATTCATGATTTTTTGAGTCAAAAATAGTGTCTGTTCCGCGCTCTAATGAATGAATAAGCGTATTTGCGTATTTTTGTATAGATCGGTCTCCTCAGAGGGTAACGGCCCGCGCGAGGGGGCGAGAGTCAACACACTTGTCACCTACATAGGCTTTGAGATTATTGTACTGTGCCTATCGTTTCTGGATCGTATAATTATATATTTGTTTCTTGTTTACTAAATATTATTGCTTTTACAAAAAAATAACATATCAAGTATGTAATAACATACTATAATAATAATGGAGTAGGTATATAAACAAAACTGGATTAAAGATACAATAAGAAAACATAAGAAAAATTGTAAGGGATATACCTGACATATTATATGGTATAATTTTCTAACTGGATATACTCGTACATTTATCCGAAAAACATAAAATTACTCAAGGTTTCACCATTAGTCATTCCTAACGCCAAAATATTTTTGAATAACTTACATTTTTATTTGTTTGCCGTGTAGCCCTTTAGCCTTTTTCCCTCATATCCATCGGCGGCACACGAAGACCGGGTATTGGTGCAGCTGCAAAATGAAGAGAGAATCCATGAAGACTAATTCTATCTGAGATCATACGTGGAGGCGTTGCTTCACCGGAGGGGGACTGAAATGGTCGCCTCAAATTATAGTGTGTCCAGCATCCACCCTCTCCAACAGAAAAAAAAACCCTTGCCACAGGATTAGCTTAACAGCGGAATATGATTGCAGCGGTGACACTTAATTCCATTAATTAATAAAATTCATTCATTAATTATAATTAATAAAAGACAAAAATTGCAAAAGGTTTTTACGCTCTAAAACACTTGACTAATTTGTTTTGTTTTATATTCTGTGCTTGAAAGTTGTAACAAAATGACTGTACTATAGTTATTATTAGTTACTTGCAAGTGGTTTAGATGCGACTTCTCTCATAATGTTTTCTTTCATTGAAAATAGAAATAACTAATTTAAGTAATAACTTCAACGCCTTATTGCAATTGTTTTTGAAAAAAATTGTGACATTGATGCGTGTTTTATTATAAAACGACTATGTAGAATGAACTACAAATATTTAATATAAAAGCTTAATAAATTTTACGATGATCTAGCGTTATCAGCAAGAGTAAGTGTTCATTGAAAATTTACGAGTAGCATTTCTATAAAATCAATGTATTGCATAAATAATGAAATTCAAAATTTCGGTAAAAAATCTCCTGCCATTTACGAGATAATGACGTGTGAAAATAGCTATATTTCGGGTGTTTCCGGTTTCAGGTGAGGTTTTTTGTTATATCCTGTGCTTTTCAATTAAATAGATAAAGAACAAGAAGCAGTACAAGACCTTTTATTTAAGGTTCTTCGAAAGAACTAGTTAGACATCACTTCTTTATCAGTTAAACCATTAGGCGAAGGCTAATTTAATGCAAACTTTCATTTCTTTCACTTTAATATTTTTCGTCTGATTCATACTCATATTACATTATTATTTATTATAGTGACGATGATACACACGAATCGCAATTTTAACAACGCATCAACTTTAAGCCCCTTGTGGCGATCGATACTCTAAAATCAGGACATTTGGCCTCCCAAATTAGGGTGGCTTGAGTCCATAGAACCCGGAGATTCGCGACGTACCGCTTAAACATGATAATGATGATATTTGAAACAGCAATTTTCATGAAACAATATACATATGTAAGGCCGCTTATAACATAAATACGTTCTGCAAGCAGGTAGAGTGCTCGTATAAGAATCAGTTGTTTTGTGATGAATCGTATCAGTATATTTTGTAGGTGTATGTATTTCTTTGATTTATACATGACATGTAGCAAACAAATTGGCCTCAGCATTCTTATCAGCAAATTTCTGACTCAATTATTGCTTTTGATGGCATGGGACATCAGAATTCTCATGGGAACAAGAAAAATTAAAGGCCACTACTCCCTTATGTCATCGTAAAATAGAAATAATGTTTGAATATCAAGGATAACAAAAATACGAAAATACATAGTAACTAAAATGAGAAGTGTAATTTTTCGTAGTCATTAATTTTTTTTTTTGAAACAGTAATAACGGTCGATAGTGATTATCTATTGCTTTCAGTTTGTCCGTGTTTAATATCCTGATTAAATTCATGATCTATTAACATTATAGCTTCTTGTAAGAATCTACTATCTAATTAGAATACTGATTCAATTCAATTCAATCTAATAGTAGGTTTCTATTTGCATTAGAATTTACTCGAAATTTGTTTACAAAATATTGTAGACAAGACCTGAACTTATTGAAGAAGCAACCTCTGCGGCATCACCCTCAGGATCCTTTGGAAAAACAATCCTTGTTTGCAAGTCACTTTCCACTATCATGCACTCAAACGTTCACAATCCACAAAAAATTGCCAAACACTAGCCGATACGTCACGTCATGAGTTCATCGGAGGACGTGGCCCGCGTACCAGGCTGGTATGTTTATCATGGAG
>DWQK01002708.1:0-12648 GCA_018231225.1 Noctuana stator | reverse complement strand
CTACATTAATGAGGAAGGTCATAGGCTATCAAGCGTTACGTCACAATTCTTAACGCGGGTGAAACCGCGTGGCACAGTTGGTGTATAATATTTGGGAATACGAAAAAAGTGTGATATTTTTATAAATATTTTCATAACATGAAATGTGTATACCGGTCACCTATCCGAGTGCCGACCGTGCCCAAGATTGCCTGTGACATGTCACACTTGCCTTCAACCCTTTTTTTATGTTCCACTGCTGGTCACGGGTCTCTTCCCACAATCGGGGGAAGGTAGGATCCACACTATCAGCATGCAATGCGGTGTATGCACACAGGGCGTACATACACCTACAATACCTACATGCGTGGAATAATTCCACAGACGTCTGCAAGTAATGTAAGGGTAAAAAACGCACATTAATAGCTGTAGCAACTCAAATCAAGCTTCAAGGTCTACCATAGCGTGATAAGTACAATTTATTCTAAATGTTATGATGAAAGTTCGACCAAGCAACAACACAGCAATAAAGAACGTATTGCCTCCGTAATTTTCGGAAATATCACAACCCTGAACCGGCCTTAACACGCGCGTTGGTGATTACCTGATGGACCTTCAGAAGAAGTAGGTATTGGAGATGTTGATTTTGAATTTCATGACTTATAATCCTTGCTTTCTTTTTATTTTTGAGTAATAAATAATTAAAAAGGGTTTGACTGTCTTCTTTATGTTTGTATGGAAAAATGAAATAAAGAGTGTCAATCAGCCCTAAATGATTATGAGACGATTTAAATGCAAAGGTACGCACACCGAACTCGAAAATAGCAAGTTAAGTATGTTTTCGAATATTTTATTTAACATGCAAGGTCATAAGTTCAGCAACGATATGACTGGCAGCTTGATTAATCTTCAGTACTTGAGTGAGGGCAACGACCATGCTTCACAAAGTAAACACGCTACAATGACTCATAGGGAAGATGTTTGATTGCAATTCTAATCGGGTCATAACAATAGAAATACAAAAATTGGCATAATCAAGCATAAAGCGGTCACAAAAAGAGACCTATGTAGCAAAAAGTTATGATAGATTAAACGTTTAAAATGAGACAGGAAAATATACAGCACAACTTGGAACTGTAAATTTTAAAGATCGACAAAGAAAAGATATAAAAAATTGTCAAAAAAAAGATTCCGTGAAGATTAACAATAACAAATTATTTTTATCAAACTTATTAGGTAATTAGTGCTTGGCACTTATTACGTATAGTGTATGTGTGGCTAGTTAAATATCTTGAATGCAAGTGTTAATTTTTTGTTCCTTTAAACACTGGCATACCTACTTCTTTCAGGTAGTGCAAACTAAAGCACTCAGGATAATAATTTATGAAGACTATTGATGAATAATTGTAAATTGTTGAACTATTAAGTATAAAAGTAAGATTATCAAACTATGTTGAGTCATTCTAAGGAATTCTATTAGTACAGATGTTAGGTATACATAATACAGAAAGAAAACACATGTAAGGTTTTCTTTTTAATTAATAAATAGTTAACGTTATAGAGTTGGACTGGCGTGGTTAGTACTACAATATTAACATAAGACCTGATCAAGAATTAAAATCATTGGTAACTTTCCGCTATTTACAAAGCATATTCATATTCATATAAAATTCATATTAAATTCAAATTCATATTCATATAATCATGGATATTTGTTCTATATTATAAGCGAATCTTCTAACATAATGTCCACCACTTAAAAAAGAAAAGTATGCATCAAAGTATTGTAAAAATTCAAAAATAAACGTACTAGGATTGAAAAGGTCATTTGCTTCGTTTATAAATAAAAGAAGTGATAGTGTAATATACTCTTCTTTCTTGGGATCCTTGAGAGACTTATTTCTGGACTAGGGAACAAGGCTCGTAGCTAAAACCTAAGTAGATAATTAGCATGAGCCTGAAGGATAATTTTGCAACATAGAACTAAAAATAACTTTAAATAATCCGTCATTGAATTTTCATGGAAAAGTAAAAGAGACTTTCTTAAGATGCTCAACTAAATTAATATTTTTGTTCACAGAGAGCGTGGCCGTTTCAAAGAACGCCTCTCACTTCAGCCGTTTCAAATTAAGTGCAGCACTCGAGCGCTCGAAGTGGCCTAAATTTAAATCCGTTACCCAGAGTGATCCGCTAATATATTTATAATCGATTCAATCGGTTAGTCGGTACTATCGGTTAATATATTTATCTGCTACGAGCAGTGCAGAGGAGACCAGACCTCAATTAAATTGATTAATGATGAAAAAACCTGTTCGTAATCGTGTTACCGTACATTTGCTGTAAAAATGAAATTAAGAAAGAATTGAAGACTATGACAAAGCAAAGGTTATATTATATTTTCTTTTCGTACAAATTAATTTATAAATTTTAAAATTAAATTCTTTAAGAGATACAGGAAACCGCATCTAAATCCTTTAATACTAAAAGAGAAGCAGGAAAAATCCCTTATCATTTCAAGTCTGCTAATAAATTTATTCTCAGCCGTTATAAACCTGCAGGGATGAAAAATAATTAAGAATCCTTTCGTTCTTTTCATTAGAAATACGAGTAAATTCCTCACAAGTAAAATGACTATTATTTTTATGTTACTTATACCTATGCATGTTTTATATAACTATGAATGGGTCACGCGAGGCTACCGACCATCCACTTGTCATCTTGGTCGCCAAATATCAGTGAATTTCCATTATCTTCATACACAGCAGGCGATTTCAGTTCACATTAATTACATGTCTATCAAACTTGATCTGATTGTTAATTGAATTAAGAGTACAAGTACAGTAGCGCTACACATGTAGATAGTAGTAGATACTCGGGATTATCTGAATCGATTTCATCGATAACAGCATTATCTTGTTCTGAGTTCTGATGAGATAAATTAATTTGTAAAGCACGGAAAATGGCTCCTATTTCAATAGAATTCTATGATATCGGATGTCCTGGAAAATGCGAAAGTAGCAACATGATTATAATTAACGAAGGATTTAGTAGATATATTATGTTATTTTATCATAAAGTGTGTATTTTTTAGGTTCGAGTATTTTATACGCGACTGCGCCAGAAGATGGTGTGAGTCTTTCAAGCGTATTTATGTATTATTTGGGTTTTCTTTGTATCTTTGGATAATCTTTTTGGTCGATTCAAAGGTCAGCCGAAAACTTTGTAATAAATATACTTAAGACAGTGAGTTTTCTTTTCTTTCGATCTTCCGGCTATCTTTAAGCAAACGATTTTGGGTCCAAACCGAACACGCTATTCATTTTGTTTATCCCTGCCACGCCAAAAAGGAGATCTCATTCATTAGTGCTGGTGACGTAAGCACAAAACAACTTATAGTAGGTACCGTCTTACACATAACACGTTTACATTTACAGTTTACCTTGAAACTTGTATGAGACTGTACTTTGCACATCATATTTATGAAACTTGTCATGACTCAAATAAAATAATAAAATAATGGTAATAAAATATTAACGGAACATCCAAACCTCGTTGGTGGAAAATAACCCACAACCCTATCACGATCACGGTGCCTATTACGTTTTTTTTACTTATAACGCAATTCATAATGTTACGTGTCACCTAAAATGATCAAGGAGACAAATGACACATACATTAACCAATAAGATACACGAGTTCTCCCATTCCGGGTTTGGTTTGGTTGCCCGAAAACTGTCTGGTTTTATAAAGTTCATAATAAGCATAAAGTCTTGACTGAACTACAATAATGATGGTTAGGTAACGCTGTCAACTAGTATAGTTCGTATAACTTAAACCTTGCGTTAGTAGCTTTTACAGCTCCACCCGGGTTTACAAGCGAAGTAAAATGGATGGGCTAAATAAAAGTGAAACCCTCTCTCATAGGTCCCGCCGGAGTCAGAGTGCTTATTGTACAGAGAAAAAGAACAAAATAACAGCTTTAATGCTGAAACACTCTAGTTTTCTAAATAGTTTAACCAGATTTTAAGCTGTATACAGCAATTATAATATTGAATTTTAAGTATAATTTATATAAGAGAGATCGAGAGAGTCTAAAAGCCTTTTTCGTTCCCATATAGATATTTTATTATATTTTTATTTCATTTAGTAATAGTGGTGTTGGTGGTCGAATGCTCCAAGCCTTCGCCGGTTGTGTGGAGAGACCCGTGGCCAGCAATGGGATATAAAAAGGGTTGAAGGCAAGGCAAATAAAATCATATTCAGTAAACCAGCAATTACAAACACGTCATAGTTATTACATAATGTTCTTACAAGATGTATGAAAATGGTTACGTTCTAAGCAGTTTTGACAACTCATAAACAGCATCTCAGTTGACTATATATAATAGGGCAGCTCAAAAAGAATGTAAGAAAACCTCTGGGGTAGATATCTGATTTCAAAAAGTAACCCGATTACTTAGTCATAATTTAAGTCGTGACTTATAATAAACTATAGGTACTGCAGGCATAATGCAGTCAGATATCAAATATTATTATCTACTATCACACAATATTTTATTTTAAGGTAACTTTTATATTCAACAAATTCCGACAAAATCCCTATCCTATGTTATAAATGTCATGAATAACAAAACGTAAATAGTAATAAGACAGCTGTTTTCCTCATTTTGAACTAAATCTCCTTTGTAAAGACGGCTACGTATTAACAGATTATATTGACGCAGCTTGTATAGGTGTTAATATAATTATAATAACGGTATTAACCGTTATTATATTATGATGTTGTAAAAATATTTCCTAGTGATAATTTGCGCATGTAGAAATGTATGTATGTGTGTAATTATGTACTTGAATATTCAAGATTGAGGAAAATGATAAAGCATTTCATCAGATTTTAAGTGAATCAAGCGTCCCACGTTTAAAACTTTTGAGTCATACGCTTCCAATATACATAGTATTTACATATAAATTATGCAAACATATTCAGAATGTAGACATAGTAAGACCTTGTGTTGATTTACTCGGCATTCTAGTACATCGAACACGTAAATGTAGGTACGGACTACTTTCATGCATTACACAAAGGCTGTAACATCTTGGTCACGAATACTACTGAAATAGTTACATTCTTATTGTCCAACGTTTTTATTGTACAAACCTAACCTCCTTTAAACGTTTTAACAGCTATATTATGTATTATATATTGCTTTACTTAAATCCTTTTATGTAAACATAATAGTTTTTAAAGAAACGTACAATTTTTAATATATAAACATACTACGTATCTACCTATTATGAAATGCCGAATACTCTAATCACCATGTTGTGACGTTGATCAATTTGTAAACAACTGAAAGTCATTTTAGTCATTTGCTTCGTACATAACCTACAGGCTAACTTGTATTTTAATACTGATAGTAGAGACACAAATAGAATAAATTATTCGAAAAATGACTTTATACAGGAAGAATTCCTTTTGGCCAGTTTAAGCCAAATATCTCGATTGTTTATTTCATTCGGTAATGAACTTTCCTAGAATTTTCAAAGATATATTTTTGCATTCTATCACGGTACAGTAACAACAATAATTACCTAGTATATTTCCCGAGGAAACTTATGAATAAGTTGTTAATAACTTATGTGTGCCACGGCATAGATAGCATAGATAAAATATCGACTTTCATGGCTGACAGCGTTTTCGTCTATTCATCAAAAGTGTAACTTCAAACTAATTTTTTTCTAAGTCAGTGTGTCATCTATATCGGTCTAAAGATCAATTTTTATTAACCAAATAATACTTACTTTAAACAATAATCAACATGCATATTGTCAAGGTTTAGAAATACTGGATTATTATGAATTATACACTGCGTTGCTTAAATATAAATACAGGTTAATATAAAAAGAATTACAACATTACGAAATATTAAATACATATTATACAGATTATACAGTACCCCAAGGAAATCTAAGCGCCGCGTCAGAGTGGTTATTAAAACGAGGATTGTGAAACATTAATTTGATGTGCGCAATTATAAATGTTAAATTTATTGTAAATATATTTATTATATTATGTTTAAATTATTGTAATTCATAAGAAATTACAAGTACCTACTTATGATATTTTAACTTGCTTTCAGACGTTTCCCTACGACATTACTATAAGACCTACTTTCCGACCTACTAAACAATGTTAATTGCTATCTCTCATAAATGAATACCATAAAATAATAACATAAATAAATATTTGTTTAAAAGCACTATTATTTTGTATACCTAGATAAATAACAAATTTATTACCAGGAATTTGATGCAATTTAATTATTCGTCAGTGGGTATGTGCAGACGACATAAACACAGTGTAAATATATATAAAACGTGTGTTTCTATTATAACACAGAATAAAGCAGGTGTTCTAACTCTGTTACAATACAAAAATAAACAGTCTATTATCCCACCGATGAATTTAGATTATAGGATAAGGCGAGAACGCTATCTTTTGTGTACTTTTGTAGTCTGCGGGAGATTGGACCGGTTTTCTTTCCTATTAAAGAATATCTTTTTAGATCCAATTTTCATTTTGACAACAAGCTGTCTGCAATATTTATTCAGTGTAATGCAATGTTGTAATAAATAAATAGTTATGTAACAATTAAAAAATTTGCTTAATTTAGGTATTGATTCTCGAAAGTAAAAATTCATATTATACAGAATTTTTACGCGCGCATTTTTAAATGCGAAGTTTCAGTAAAAGAAGTCTAAATATTGAAAAATTATAATCCGGCATTCGATAAATAAGTAAGTAAGTAAAGCGGTATAAATTATAAAAAATAAATATTACATGTTTGAGTAGGTACCTATATTGTAAACTTGATATTACTACTTGAACGTTATCAGTTCAATATTAGTTTAATTTAAAACAATGCATCGGAAACTACCAGTACAATATTATGCAGCAAATCCCCGATAGAAAGAGGAAGTAAGCGTACTTATGCTCCCACTCCGATAAATATTTGTTTATCTCATAGCAAACATCTGCTGTAGCTCCAAGATATTGCTTGAAAAAAATGATTATTGACGCGTATTACTACGATATTTCTTTATTTTCTTTTTTAACTCTAAATTATATAATTTACATAGAAATGTTTTCGTTCACTGATTAATTATTAAGTTACTCGTATCTGTGTTTAGTAAGTTTTGTAATGAAGGTGTGTAAACCTTGATATTGTATTATTATGTTAAGAACAAAAACCGCGAGAAGTTTGTGTGCCGTGGTTTCAGGAGAAGAAAAACGAGTGTCATAAATCTTTAACATGTAATGTAGCAAGTTTTATTGAACATTCTTCATATAAAAAGGCAACAAAAGCTATAAAAACCCATGAAAGCTTAGCATATAAATCGATAAACACATTAAAACTCTGTGAGTGATTTTGAAGGAGGTGCCATTCATGACTTAAACTTATATAGTGTTAATAATATTAGATTAATTAGCTGACTGAAGTACAAAATTGGATCAAAGATGTCAGGTACTAAGGCCTTTAGATTTTTTATATCTTATGAATATTAATACAATCACGAGTGAAACTTTGCAAGTCTATTGAACAAAAACAACTAAAATATTGAAGAAGATTCACTTAAACTTAAAATTAAAACAGAGAATAAGCAATAAACTGGGTTCGTTATACTGGTTGTATGGTGTAGGATCAGGACGTGTTTAACTATGCCTCGGTGTTGGTTTATGTACTTTGTGAAGTGTCAACATTGTAAGCCACCGCAGTGGCATCGGCGTATGTGGCGACATAATATTGTGTGGCTCGTGTGCTTAGATCGTTAGTAACCATATTACATTATGACTTTTTAAGAGGAAACGCAGTCTAAAGGATTTTTGAAGACTTATTCTTCAAATGTTTAAATGAAATATTGCTGTCACCCTGGAAGCGCCTTTCATGTTACAGTCATGGGACGAAAGCAGCTCACATCAATTTCGATTAGCTTCATAAAATTACCAAAACAGAATTTCCTAGTCCCTTACTTTTTATCCCAAATTTGACTAGAAATTTTTTTTTTTTCGAAAACAAATAAACAAATATTTAAAAAAATTACGTTGAAGTACATAGCGGAATATTTTCTTAGTTTTTAAAAGCATCTGCTTCCTATGATAATTCAGATATGAAAAAAAGAACTATAGGGATATAGTAGATAGCTGTGGTGGATAGTTAAAATTGTATGGTAAAAAAATCATTTGCCGCGTTTCCTCTTAACAGTTCATAAAGAAATTATTATACGTATAGATAGAAACAGTGAGTACTTACTTGTAACTTGCGTTGTTTTGAGTTAGTTAAAACTGTTTTAATTATTCCATTTCTATCCAAAATGTTATTGTTTAGCGAAGATCGCTACGAGTAGGTACTTAGGCACAAACAAACACAAGTATAAAAAGTTTGTCTTCTAAACTTAGTGTTTGCAGGCGGCAATAAAGATAATTTATATTGCTTTGCATACGTTTATAAATACGCGTATAGTTTTAAAAAGCCTTTAAAATATTCAATAAGCCAACATTTGAAATATGGATATATACATATACACAATCTAAATACCTATAACATCTTGAATTATATTATTATCATTTAGAATTTTAAATGGGTGGTAGTCTATATAAATGAGGATATAAAATAGTATGGAAAATCATTTTCAATTTTATCAATCAAGTAATGCGAATGCATTATTGCGATTAGTAATTATAAATGCGGTTGCACAGATAGATCTACACGACGTCATTCGGATGATACATTGGTTAATTAATTATGAATTTATGAGACAGCTACCTAACTCCATCATTTCGTAATGCTATATGCTTTATGCCAGTAACAGGTTCTTCATAAGTAAATCAGGAAATATCAAAGCATATTAAGCATTATTTATAACTTCATGGAAATTTTCGTCATTACTGCTTTTAGGTGACGGGAGTTTTGTAGACCGTGCGCATTAAGCCTTATTTATTAGCTGTTTATACATAGAAGAACGAAAGCCACTGATTTAAAGGGATTAGAAAGTAGTAACAAAGGAATTGCAAATAAATATTACCTAACTACAATTGATTGTAGAAGATTTGTGTTGAACTGTAAGCGAGTCATATCTTAAATCTGTGTGCACTTTACATTTGAGTTATGGTTTTACTTTACATGAAAATATTTTGTAATTTAAAGTTAGTAGTAGAGACTAAAACTAAGGTAGAGACCTCATCTACCTGTACCGTTTCTACTTCTGAATATACTCTAATTCTGTCTCCTACAATAATTTTTAAAATGTGTAGCACGTTTCTTAGATTTTTTTTATTCCAGTACATTCTACAAAATTGGTAGCTGAAAATTGATGTAATTAAATAATTATACTGTTGTTATTATATCGGCAGATATATGGACAAGATACACAATATATTGAGTCATGTAACAACGTTATTTTTCGTGTTCAGATAATACTGATTATATTATACATGGGAGGAACTTGAAGTTGATGATTACAAACTTTTATTGTCTACCTGATAAATGGATATCATAAATACGCAAAAAATTTTATCAGTGAGATACTCGTACCTATCTTAACAAGATTATCTTATGAATGACAGAAAATGTGCAAAAAAAAATTATAGCTTTTTGATCTTGCGAGCAATAACGATGTTTTAAGTGAGCATTCTATCATTTTTTATGTCATTTAGTTTCTTCTTTTTTAAAGGTCTTTTATATACGTTTAATAGTAAGTTACCTACTTTTTACAAACTTATATAGTGTGTAGTGTTATATATTAGTGTCCAGTATTGAGTAATCTATTTTATGAATATGCCATATCTAAAAAAAACCTACGTGTAAATTATCATGATTGCTTCCGCAGCTACCTTAAAAAACAGGTTCCGTACGTTTATATTCAAGATCCATAAGTGGTTATAGTGATTAATTGTTTGTTGTTCTCTTTTCTATGAATTTTTTTTTAATTAATAGTGAATTATGTCCGCAACCCTATTATCCCCGTAGCTTTGGGCCAGGGTATAATCTGCGGTATCCTCTACCTGTCGTAAGAACATTAAGCACCACCGGTTTTTAGTGCGGTAAGAACCCCACATTATCATAAACCGGTATCACTCTGATAATATTCGGGTATCGCCTGAAGGAACAGGGGAACTTCACAAATAACGAACGCTGTAAAACGCAAATACGTAATATTAATATAAACATAATCATATCTCCATGCACACAACGGTAGGTATCTACTGAGAGTAAATGTATGTAAATGAACCACAATTAGTGACCGAGATTCGATATTGCCAATACAATTTAGTTGCAACAACAAAAGACTATTAATGACCATGGGCAGAGCTAACGAGGTAAGCTGATTATAATATGCTTACTATACCGATAAATAAATTCAACCATGGAAAATAATTTACATTTTGTTAATATAAGTTTTTAGTGTCGATTATTTTATAAACCACAGTAAGAGATAAAATGTTTGTTTATTCAACGTGAATGAGGTACCTTAACATTAATCGTCAGAAGTCGCACTTTATGTAGATTACTGTGAGTAGGTATGGTCTATCGGATTTCGGTTCTATTAGAAGACAGAACTGAAACACAGTTTACAGCACTTAAAGTGAAGCGCCTGCAGCCACGTTTTATGTTTTTCACTCAATGCCAATCTGAGTTAGAAATACTTACACATGTCAGTTAGTTAAGCTTAGTCTCTGTACAGATATAATGCTGATTTCGGGGATCGCACACCCCGATACTAAGTACGCGAAACGTCTCGTAAACACATTAATATTTAAGTAGCTATACAATTACTTGACTTTTACCTTTACACAGAAAGGTCGAGTAATTTACGAGGGAAGGTGAATGAGAGAAGAATAACGTCAAAAATTTTTCTGTGAATTTTACTTTGACTTTACGTTAATTTATATACAAATGTATATGATGATTTTATTCCGTAAGAGTAAGCTAAGAAGATGAAGATTCTTTTAATGAAAATGAGGGTTCTCTAATACACTAATACGAATTGATAACAACAAACAGTAATCACAAATAAAAGATCTTTAAAAAATACTTGAACATTTATCTGCCAAGAACTAATAAAACTTGTTTATGTTGAAGTTATGATACAGATATATTTTTTTATTCTAAGTTGCTTAATATGACGGACAGTGATTATTATGATCTAGTGTTATTAGTCTAGCTAGCTAGTGTTAGGCCGAAAGGCCTACCGTTCTTGTGGATCCGACTTCAATGTCCACATGCATCTCTAGTTTTTTTTCTTCGGTAATAGAAAACATCGCGAAATTGGGCTTATGGAGTCCACCAAAATCCACTGGGCCATCGTGCTTTAGCCAAAACTATAAAATAACTAACCATTTATTTTTATGTACTTATTACGTACTGTAATCGTATTTGCACTCGTATAAATTAATAGTTCAGCGTATTACAATAAGTTACTCAACGTTTTGTCTAAAATATAATTTCATATTTATAGTATTGTTCAAATGTGAACTGCACAACATTATTTTTATAAGACAAAGTGATTAACTTAATCACGTAGCTAATAATTCAATTAATATAAAATTGGTCTCCCTGAAAGCTTTAACGTTTTCTACAACATTTTCACAAGTTTCCTTACATTTTCTGTGAAATTGAACCGCTCCCTGAATTTTTACTTTCTGTTACAAGCTTGTTACACATACATGAGTGGATTAAACAAAAACTGAAATTTTCTCTGAACCGTCCAGTGCTGTGAACTGTCTTATAACAAAGATGTCTGTAAACATACAGTCAATACAAATATCAGCAAGTGTGCAGTCAGGTTTTGATCCAGAAGGGGCGAAGGGAGCAAATCCTATAATGTGGCCCACGCGGGGCAAATAAGAAATTTGCCCCAATAAAAATGTAAAAATACCTTATGCCAAAACCTATATGTACCCACCCCTATATGTATCTATTGCTAGTGAAATCTATTAGCATATTATTGCCTAAATTATAAGGGATAGTTTGGTACAAGGATGCGTTCTCATATATCACAAAGCTTCAAACATGATCAACTGTGTGTTTTCTGACGACAAGTGTTCGCCTTATAGACGTAATCGATCATACGCACTGAAAAACAACGTCAAAGGTTAGAGGAAGGTACCTTTTGGTAGCTATGAATGTTATAGTTTCTGTTCTTACATAATTTTTATTGTTTGTATTTATTTCAGAGTGGATTACCTAAATCATATAACAATAACTATCTAACAATTAAGGGATGAGTAACTAAAGCCTTTAAACTAGGTACTACTTTTTTTTAAAACAAATTAATACATACACAGTTTGACTTTTTATGATTGTTTAAGATTCAGGGCATTCCTATGATAGGTACGTACCTACTAATATGAACATTAAAATAGATGAAAGAAATTTCAAGCAAGTTGGGTTCAACCAGTTTTTATTAAATTTTCTTTTGTCTTTGCAGCTCACGCTATGATATTTTACGTAAAATAATTGAAAAAGTTTGCAGCGAAGGAATTCACTTTCAAAATTAACCTTAATTTTTTCTAACACACCACAGTATAGTTTTGTAAACAACAAAAGCGATATTTAACTCGAATAACACTTGGCACGAATAAATTACTTGTATTGTAGCGATGTTTAC
>DWQK01002707.1:0-12648 GCA_018231225.1 Noctuana stator | reverse complement strand
AATGCCTTTCGTGGGATTATTAATCATAATATGTTTGCGGATTAGTGGTCGACGCAGACGACAAATACCAATTAGGTACAAATAAATTTTATTCACGACGACATATTTTAAGTGAGTACTGCAGCCCATAGACGTGGTCAACATAAAATCTGAAGTAATGACAAAAGTCTAATTTTGGGGTAGCGTTAAATGATTGTATTATAAATATGTATTGCGATTTTCTTTCAAAGTCAATGTCAAAAATTGATATTCATCATGAAGGTACACACGTATACACTGGTTGAGCGTCAAATAATACGGTACCTCGGCACATTATCCACACTTTTCGAACTGAAATAAGTTACAAACAATGATATTAAAAGCGACAGAAATTTGTTGTTACAGGGTAGGTACATAATATACACATTCACGCGCGTCGCTGACAAATCTTTATCTGCAGGTCACGCGCACAACGGTATCCATCAATGGATTAAATGATTCCGATACATTATACTGAGCAACTACAACTATAACTTTCTTTATACGCAGCTTTCACCGCAACAAAAAATCAACCCAAACAGTATTATCATACGGTCGTTATTTCGATAAGACTGATTGACTATTGCGACGGTTTCAAAACATCGTGCGCATGAGTTGAATGGTGACGAACTCGTGCGTTTCCGTCCACCGAGGAAGCACGCACTGCCATTATAAAATAAAAATTAGCTGAGAGCAAAACAAACAGGTTTTTTTTTTGTTTTGTACTTAAACTTAGAATATACCTTGTAAGAAAAATAAAATGTATTTCGTTTTTGAGAATGTAAACAATTAAAAATTTAATTTAAGTGCACCAACAGAGTAATAATAATTTATGAAAGAGTTGGGCCATTATTCACTAATAATGATGATTAATTAATAAAGAATATAACATATAACATGTAAATCAAACTAATGAAATACCAATAATTATAATAATACGTACTAAAACTTGAACACTCATGAACGATGAATGAATTAATTAATTTGTACCGAGGGGACTTATCCACTGTTTCTAACAATGTACTAAGTACTTGTCGACAAATGAATAATTTCTAGGTTTAATTATTTTTCAAGCTTTCCATATCAAGAAAAACTAAACCGTTAACTTGTACACGGAACTTGCGGAACGGAACGGTTTGCGCGGGAATTACTTGCTTAAGATACAAGCTTACACCTACTCGTACTCCTTACTTGTCCGGTTACATAGGTTTAGAAAATAGTTAAAGTGATATTAAGTAGCGTACCTTTACGTCGTATCAGTTTTTTTTTGTTGTTTTTTTTTATTGGGAAGTCTACATCAACTATGTTGCAAAGTTGATTTAGGTGCTGCAACCAGTACCTGCACCAGTAAATCATGTTTCTAACGATACATTTGTCCAGTTTTTCCGATTTCAAAAGGGAGGAAGTACCTACTATGCTCCGCTGGATGCATTTTTTATTTATTCAGATCAAATCAAATTGTTTTATTTATTGTAAGGTATTTAAATACAGCTATTGAACGTCAAAAATAGATCGGTTGATTGGATTTAGACGCCCTTTTCACAACGGTAAAAGCTAGACATAATATTATAATATGGATCATTGCGGACTTATTTGCAGTAATTTTTAAAAACAGTTTTGTTCCTACTCTAACACTAGATAATAAGTAATAACTAATAATACCTACTGTTAAAGCTAGATTATAGCATATTACATAACACATACGCAGAATGGCACAGCACTACCATCTACCAGTTTGCTATTAGTATTTCCATTAAGAGAACTTGCTAAAATAGCTAGATCTACAAAAGTCTTGTTCTTAGCTATACTTATCTCGTTTATCTGTAGAATTTAATCGCGGCTAACCCGGTATTGTTTGCTCATTACTGTTACGTAAAGGACCCAGTTGCATTTGTATCCACTTATTGCGAATGCTGTTGTAACCTTTTCTATCATTATTTTATAAGTAACTATCACCACATGCAAACGGCCAAATGTATTGTAGGTATATACCTACATATTGTAGATACATACTTACCTATTGCATGTTACCAAGTTGAAATTTAACAAATAATATAATTTTTATTTACATTACGAGTAAATAATTAAAGAAATATGTATTCAAAGCTTACTAAATATATATTTACATACAAATTACACGCAAATTTGGCCTCGTATTGTTTCATTCGATCGCTCTCTGAAATTACATTTTTTCCAAAGTTATTCCCCCTCTTAACTTTCAACGACCTGCACATTTTCCACTGATTTGTATCATAGAATTTCAGTGTTTAACATTGGCTATAATTACAAACATTGTCTCCCAAATTCCTTTCACTTACAATTGCCTCGTGCGTATAAACACAAAATTAGCCCAATTACGAAAAAAAAGCTTTCACTGAGCAACAGACGTATTGTGATCGTCTTGAGAACGATAATGGATATAATTGTCTTTTTGTTACGTCAACAATGCATCATCGTTTCATCGCAATGCGATGTGAAGTGAACAAACGCGGAGCATTTCAGTTGTGACTCAAAGTTGCTTACATAATAATATGTTATGAATGTTTCCTTGTCCTTTGCTTCTTTCTAATCATGCATTAGGTACATTGTAAACGTTTAAGCATAAAAACAATTTATACAGGTATAACTATTACATTTACGCAAGAAAATAACTCAACTGATAAAGTTGTTAAATGTCTTTCTACTTTCTACATTCTTTTCACTGAATATAATAAATAGTGGGTTGTAAAACATATCAAAAATACTTATTTATTTCCATCACCATCATATTATGTATTACTTTATTATCATGGTATTTTAACTAGGTAATATTAAAAGGACGAAAGTGAGTTCATATTTTGAGGGTTTGTTGTCGGGAAAAATTACGAAAAATCCAAAATAAATTTTATTGAAGCCTGGGACAATTTTAATTATTAACTTCTTGTTAATTTCCTAATAGAAATTGAACTCGCCCACGAAATTACATCTTCTACGCCTACTGGAGCTAAAATACTATCTGTTAATTGCATCCTAGCAAAGCCGGGCCGGGTCGCAAAACTTCTTTTGATTTTTACTCTAAACATGTTATGTTTTTTTTTTTAATTTTTCTTAAGCTTTAGTATAGTAGTACAGTATTTTAGATGCGCCAGTAGATATGGTATTAATATTGTAGCAATATTGAAGTCATCGTAATAAGACTACTACGTCATCAAATGACATGAAAGTTATAATATAAGCATAGTGACTGTCAAGAGACGCAATGCAAGAGACACATCTCGAGTTACGCTTGGTGCTTATGTGTATTTTTTGCATTCATCTCGCGTCAAACATCTTGTAACTGTATCACTGTCTGCTTGGTAGTAGCAGTTGTAATGAAAACTCAATCCTTTGTACAGTGAAAGTAAATATCTAAACAGTATGTCTTAATAAAGAGAAGATGTCAAGAAAGGAAAACAGTAGGTAACTTTTAAAATGGTAGACGAGCAACAGGAAAGTCATAACTACGAAAAAAATAATTTTATCTTGTTAAAATAAAAATGAGGGCTATTTGTGTTTGATACCTATAACGTATATAGGTATCCTTAGTAGATATTAAAAGTATATTTTTATTAATATCGACCACTTAAGTATGTGGTGACTTGCCACAGCGCATTTAAATCACCGGCATCCTTAAACTAACATAAGTGTTATGACATATACTGCCTTACTGACTTTATTCAATCGTGTACCAACAGATGGCGTTAGTGCATCATGATGCTAACTATTTTGCGGGCAAATCTTCGTCCGTGAAAATACGGGGACTGGGAATTTCCCAGATATGACCGAGCTAAATCGATTTTAAGATCTAGTAAATCCCCATATTGCAAATATTTGCTATCGAAGTAGTTTTTGAGAACGTGATTGTAATTATGCTCTATTACTTCTTAATATACCTATTTCAATTCTAAATATATTAATATATATATTTATATATATATAGGTAACCTATATACAAATTTTAATATGAAATAGAAATAGTAATTTCCTACAGTAACTAGATAATCGAAATTATAATGGCTCTAACCGCCAAACCAGGTGACGTACCGTCGAGCGTCAAATTAGCGAGTATATTTTTATCTGACCGCGCTGAAGGTCATCAATGACAACAGTACAAACAACTCAAATAAGCAAAATAGTTGGCGAGAATTTGCAATTAAAATTCTTGTCCCTTGTTCTACCTTTTTTGAAACGTTTCAGACTATGTAAAAAATCTATATTCTCAAGACGACGATGTAAGTACTAAAAATGGAACGGTCATAGCTTACCTTATGTACCTATCAAACTATTGAAAACCAGTGGCACCGTTTGACTCCTGCCATTTAATACTAAGTTACGAACACATTATTTTGCCTATCATATTCGTTATAGGCACTAAGGTCTTTGATCACTAATAAAGATCTAGTGATCGATATATCTAAATGAACCAAAATGTAGATAAACCACAGATGGACTTTTCGGTGAAATCCAAGTACGTAGGCACTTGGATTATAATATTGTTTTAAAAGACTTACCCAGTAGTTGTCCTTGAAAACTTGGTTGTTGGAAGAACGGAGGTTAATCATCTCTTCGAAGGTGTTTTGCCAGCGATCCATGCCGGCGGCGATCTTGTTGGATACGTTCTCGCGGTTCATGGCGTCCGCACCACCCTCGGCCTGAGAGTAGGAGCCCGCATTACCGATGCTGGCCTCCTTGCTGCTGTTGCTGCTGCTGCTACTAAAGGTTCTGGGGAAGAATAAACAAATGCCTATTAATCACTAAGTTCAATTACGCTACAATATTCATACATAAAACATGCTCTATAAGTTGATAAAAATATTCTCGCGAAGGTTTCTAGCATACTACGTTTACCCTACAATATATGGGGCGCAAGTAGGCACGTCCTATATATACGAGTAGAATCTAAAACCAAAACATATTTTGTCGTCGTAAGACATAAAATTGAATGAAAACAAGAGTGTTTAAAATCGTGACCGTCCGACCACGAAACGGTCACGACTGTCGCGAGTGCAGGCGAGATGGTATTAATCAAACAAAACTGGCTTATTTGAAACCGTTTGCAAATTATTACAAATATTCCAAATTAGAATAACATCGCGACATTAATATAGGTAGGTATTTGAAATACTTTTATAACGATATAGGTATTAAAATTTGTAGGGACGGTTTTACTGATTTTAATTTTGTTTTTCTTGTTAAGTGTTTAAAAACAAAATTTCGTGTAACTTAACTTTATTTATCAGTTAAATATAAGTAACATTAGCTACTTCTTTATGTTATTTATGGTTATTTATTATACTGTTTATTATTTATTTATTTATTAGACGGAACACGTCCTTTGCGTTACGTGGATGTGTGAAATAATAATGTAATTAGATTATTACACTTACGTACAATAAAAATTTAAATATTACCTTTTTAAAGCTACTTATTAAAATCAATAGTTATCACATAATTGGCCTCTGTTTGAGATTTACGAATCATCTACGGATGAGATGTGTACTTGTATTGTACTTATTTCGGAAGTCTTATGATTCTTATGAGTAAGCTGTTACGAATAGAAATGGCATGAATCATGTAACGTGTTTCCGTATAATTAACAATCTCTGTCAGATTATTTCAAGATTACCAGAGACATACTATGCAAACAGTGTTTACAAAACTTTAAAAGATGTCAGGACGTAATGTCCGTAGGCAGACTTTACTTTAACCTAGAAATCTTCATTAAATTTATTTCATAGAGTGAGAGGTATTCTAAAAATATAATATTTACTCACGTTAATGCTTCTAATCTAAATACCAAGCCAATTCTGCCCTGACTGATAGTAACCCTTTTCGAGATAAATTTATTACTAATCAATTTATAACTTGAACCGCCGTGTGCACTTACCTATTTAAGTTAATAGTTGCTCTGTCAAATAATAACCAGTGTCGTGGGTGCCATGGACACACACAAAGGTAATTACACAAAACCGAGCGAGAACAGAAATCTAAATTCATGACTTAAATACTTATGATTTGAATGGATGTCTTTAAAAATATTGTTACATGTGGTCACCCCACATAAGCGACACCATACTCGTGTCGGTGCCGCTATTTCCGTTGCAGTCAAACTCAGCTGGTGGTGTGTTTATAAAATTAGCAGACCGCAGGGAAAGCTATTTTTTAATGCCTATGGATTCTTTTTAATTAGGTCATGTTAAGATATTTCTATTTTGGAACGTTTACTGAAATGAAGCTGATAGGTACCTATGATCTGCGTCAGACGGTTGTTTTGCTAAACTGACATACAATGATGGTACTGATTTTTGTGATTTGTGACCCATTATCTGGCAATACGATTTCGTTACGGTACCTGAACTTTCAGATTCTCCCGCCATGATACCACCTTGTATTTAGGTGCGTAGGTATATGTCTTAATAAATAAATATATGTGTAGAACAACTGTACCTATCTAAAATTATATATTTTACTTTCTTTCAATGACAATAATGACATCCACTCGTGTAAGAGCAACGAGAAAACATAACTGCTTAGGTACGAGTAGAATAAGTTTTCACGTCCCTTGCGAGGCGGTACGACGCTTCGATAAAAAATTCCAGAAAGATGTTTACATATATATATATTTAATATTCTAACCCAAACACTTAACACTCCTCTCACTTTTGCCTACCACAGACATTTCAATAAGTTCCCACGTTATAATTTTGATAAATTATAGAGTTTAACGTAGTGTCAAAACTATTTATTTAGTCCATTAGACAACTGAGTGCCATAAGTGGTTTTTACCATATTGACTACTTGAGATGTTCTTCTACTAGTACAATATAATTTATGTGTTGCATCGAAGCGCAATGTTAGTCATTACCATTAGTGAAGCTACGTTGAACCTTCAACCTGAAACGCAACGCAATACGCGTTCTGCTATATTGTAATAAAGTTTGAAATACATTGATTTGTAAGCTTAGAGCAAGATTTGGCAAATGAAATTAGTTGAACACTTTGTACGTTCAGCAGGTACAACAAACAAGTTAAGATTTATTTCGCAAGCTCAACTGGCTTGGTAAATGATCTAATGATAAATTGATGTGGTTCAATGCTGATGGCCACGATGATAAGCGTTGATTCTTTAAAATCTCTAGATTGTAATAGCAGATTGCGTTATCCGCCTCACATTCTGTCGGTTCGCGTGTCTGCTCTGCCGACGAGTTAACCTACAGCTAGCTAGTGCTTAACCCATTTTATGTCTGGGAAAAATGTTACAATATTCCCGGAAACGGTATCAATTTGAGTAAACGGCGTTAAACTAATCGCAGTTTACGTACCTACTTTAGTAGCTAGGAAATAATATTAATCCATGAAAATGTTTATATATACAGATATATCTTTTTAGTTAATTTTCGTCATCTTTTAGCAACGCATTCAGTTACGACCTCAGACAGGCCGTCTCTTATATTTGGGGTTAGACGTTCGTGTTCATGCGTTTCAAGTATCAAGCATGTCCGTTTGTTACACAATTACGATAAACATTGTGTGTTGGTATGCTGAAATTAATATGAATCTAATTTAATATAATGCACAAAGGAAGCTGAAAATACAGACAGATGGGTTTATTGCGAAATGCAGCCAATAACGATCGGTGGCATGTAATTCATTGACCGTCTAGACTAGGGTTTGCGAAAGGTCTAAAGGCAGCACTAATACGATTAGCTGGGACGTGGTTCTCGCGGTTGCCGGCCCACTATCCAACTGTCGCAAGCATGCTCTGTACACAGCCGAACGGTCTGTGGCTTACATTGCTCGGCACGGGTCTCTCCCCACAACCGGGGAAGGCCTGGAGCATACGCCACCACTCTGCTTCAATGCGGATTAGTGGAGATACGGCTTAACGTGCCCTCCAAAGCACGGAAGCGCGCATGAAATTTCCACTAGCGGTGACCCGAGTACCAGCCGCGCCCGACGTTGCTTAACAGTGAGATCGCTAGCGATTTACACTAACAGCAGGGCTATGCTCACTTCCATCATACGCTTACTTAAATATCACCATAAAATACTCCGAAAAGATCGATTCAGACACATCCGTTTCCTGCTCGCTCGAGTGACCACAATGATGAAACTAGAATCGGTTTAACAAGAAAACGAAAAAAAAACATGTATCGGCCGTCACATTATGATCGATGTATTGTTTAGTTTCATCTTGTCTTATAAACGCCCTGACAACTATAAATCATTTTATTTATTTGACATCTTTATTAACCCTAAAGAGTGAGTTCAGTAATCTGTTTTCACCGAAATATTAGCTTTTGTTTTAAAGTTGTAGGTTCTATCTATGTGCTATATAAGCTAGTACATTTTCCTTTATTTTTTTATTCTGGTTCTTTGATTAAGTCATAAGGAAGGTTAAGATAGTGATGTCACAATTTTGTTTTGATGGTTCTGATGTTAATATGTAAGTTACATACTACAATATTGCCTTATTCATTTTAAACACCGTTTCTGGGTTCAGGTCCAAACGATTTATTCAATCAATTCCACGACTCGGCAACATCTTAACCTGCCTAGCTGCATGGAGTAATCAATTAAAATATAATCGTGGCACATGCTAACGCCATCAACTGTACTATTGAGTACCTATTGGCATTTAGTGGCGTTGATGTTGAAACGGTGTTAGATAGTTGTGGAAGATTTGCATGGTCGCGCGCTGGCCGTTATATAACCGACTCGACCGACCGACATTTTTTGGGATACGTTCGAAAATATGCAGAAATACATAAAAATCATTCTTCTAGATTCAGCAAAATCACCTTATTCCGACTGACTTTAGTACTTTCTATAAAATGTAAAACATTTGTTACCTGTTTATTGGTATTTTAAATGAAATCTGATTATTAAACACAACTGCGGCACAGACAGTAAATTGTAACCAATTTATCATTTCCATCACCTCGTTTTAATTTAACTACTGGCGCTGAAACGAACAACGAAATAACAGTAGGTATATATATGCCTCAAATGCACAAGCAGTTACTACGATTTATCTCGAGTCCAGCTTTCGTGAAACATAAATTAACATTAGATAGATCTGTGTTCAGATTTCTTTTATATTTAAATTTTTTATATTATCTCTTAAAAAAAACTATGCGTAACATAAATACTGAAAAAGACCATGGACCTACTAAGCAGTGCCTTGCAGTCTATGTAATAATAAAAACATGTATCTACAAAGCAATTAATAAAATATGTCATACTGCATTTTGCAGCGAGCAATACTTATTTACAATTCTGGTTTATAAATATGTCTTGCATATTCAACATTACTCAATTGGTTATAGATAAACTGCGCTGAGTTAAATTTTAAATTAACACCAAGCTTTAACCGGGACACGAAGGTATAATATTAATTATAAAGTAATTGGGAATGAGTTGTAGGTATTACGGTAACTTCCGGTTGACATTGACGGAATGAGTTCCTCAAGTTCATTGTAACTAGGGTTGCCATGTACTAAAATAAAAGTGCCTGACTTCGCTGAAATAGGCCGGACAACTTGCCCTAAAATCCGGATATTACCTTCTTTAACAGCCAAATACCTTTGATAAAACCGAACGTACGTTTTTAATGTTGGACAAAGCTTTACAAAAGTTGTTACGTTATAAGACTCGATACAGTTGTTTGTTAATCACTGTTTTAAATCAACATTAACAAGTTCTTACAAATAACAATCAATAAAAAAAGTTAGTCTTATTCTAGTCAGATGTGGATGAGGTGCATCATGTCACGAACTCACCACCCAAAAAGGCCAAGCCCGACAAATGACAACCCTAATTATAAGGCAACTTGCCAGGCACTGCTTATTTTATTCATAATGGCCTACGGAAGTTCCAAATAAAGTTATAGGGCTTTCAAATACTTGGGTTAAAAACAGATTTTATATTCGTACTTTTTTTTAATCTTATATGAGTATTGAGTGAGGCCGCCAGATTTCAACGATAAAATTTATTAAAAGAATCATAAGTCATTGATTGTACACACATAAATCATATCTAGTGAACCCGAGTGGTGTAGTACTTACTTGGTTACAGCAGAGAATCCTATTGAAGCGTAAAAAAAGTGTAAAGCGAAAAAAAAAGTTAAAACTAAATTAAATTCAGAAAAATGTATAAGTTATACATTTTTACAATACAATCCTTTAAACAAGATACTTGATAACCTTTAAATTACTAAAAATCGAAACTTAAACGTAAAATTGGGATTTTAAAGTCGTGATAATATAACTAGGGAAGTTCTCACAAGCAAGTACTTCATAAGCAAGTAATCCTTTTATCCTTAGAACATGCTGCGATTTCTCGTCTTTATGCCCGTATTCTGTAATTTGTTTTGAGATTTCTACGGCTCTTACGCTGACAAATCTCATGCTTACGGTAATATTTTATGAGATAAGCACGAGTAACAAAATATGTTGTTTCCAATCAGAAATATTCGTTAGGGTAGCGTGGACTACAAATCTATACTAATATATAAAGCTGAAGAGTTTGTTTGTTTGTTTGTTTAAATGCTTTAATCTCTGGAACTACAAGTAGGATTTCAAAAATTCTTTTTGTGTCTGATAGCTACATTAATGAGAAAGGTTATAGGCTGTCAAGCATTACGTCACAACTCTTGACGCGGGTAAAACCGCGTGGCACAGCTAGTTACTAATATGTACATTTAATGGGTAAGATACATTTTTCGTCTAACATAAATCGAACGCTTTTACCATATAACATTAACTGAGAAAAGAATTTTCATATGTTCTAGAACGTAATCTCTTATAATTTACTTTATATGTATATTTGTAACTTTAACAGATCAAGAAATACTCGGTTTTTGATTTATCCATACTAATATTATAAATGCGAAAGTAACTCCGTGTGTCTGTCCGTGACGTCATCACGGACAAACCGTTGAACCGGTTGTGATGAAATTTCTTATAGAGATACTTTGCCATGCGTTTAGCATACGTATACATTACCTTACCAAGGGTTTGATACAAAGGGTAAGCAGTTGCCTCCCCCCTTCCTTTCGGCCCATGTATCATAAAATAAATTATCTATTTTTATACACAGTAAGGCAGTACAACGTAAAAGCAGAATCAAAACACTTGAGCCATTAAATTCTTATTCTATAGTATAATTTTCTATCAATATTTTTATCATTTATAGCACTAAATCAATTTGTATCGCTGACGTCCATAGTAATTGCTTGTATCAAAACGATTTCTTTATGTACCAGTTGGTTTGCCAGTAAAGTAGATCGGTCGTCGACATCGCACTGAGAATTTTTATGATTCCTAGACGCATTCTCGCCTTGACCGTCATTCTTGTGCTAATGTGGTCAGGCTCCACAGGACACCACATTAAAGGCTCGATAGATAAGTTGCCTCCATCTACGACTTACCTACCATTATATGACGTACTTGTACCTACTGTAATTCTGCGATTGTATCTTTGTCGTTAAAAAAAATAGACTTGTCAAAATGTCAGCTGTTTAGATTTAGTTTTCAATTGCGTTGTCAATTTAATAACTCGCCTAATACAATTAACTCTTTGTAAAGCGTAGGTATGCGTTAATTCCTTATCATGAATAATCAATTAAAAATGTCCTTTTTGTCTTATTTCATAGCAAAATCTGTATAAAAAAAATTATCGACGGCCAGTCTAAAGATTAGCACATCAAGTCGACAAACTGTCCTACAGTTTAGCAGAAATTATTTTTAGTTGAAAATCTACATATTGTGTTCTATAGTTAATAAAAAATATATGTTATACAGTAAATGTATTCACAATGGCATCACGCTTTTTGTAGCTAAAAGGAAAAAGTTAATAAATCAAAGATTACAGTTTAAAGTCGGAGTATTTTACGAAACATTTGCATAATAGAAATAAAAATATTATTCCTTTCCAGAGATATACTTATTATTATTATTACTATAGTTAATTCAAATGTTTTATTTCATTCACAACTTAATTAAAAAGTTAAATAATAAGTTACATACATTATTAATCTGTATAATATTCATCTATTCTCTGAATTTAAATACATCTTTGACTTAGGTATTATAGTAAAGTCAATAGAAACGTTTTCTTTTTTTAATAACCCCCGAAGAAAAAAGAGTTTGGCATAATATAATTATGTAGTGTGTCTCGGTATCTCTGGCAGTACAAAAATAAAATAATACTTGATAGACTTTTAAGTTTTTAGCATAAGAAGTAATCTTTTCATCTATGCTTTACATAGTATCAAATAATGCTGTGTGTCCACTTAGATCCTTAATGCAGTTTCAGCAGAATACTTAAGAGTAGGTATTTCAAGATGAAGGATGGTTGGCATGAAGCCTAGGCAACCAGATCCTATATACGATTCTTTAATCTATAAAATATACATAATAGTAGTAACATTATGTTATATAAAAGATATTATATTATCTATACTAATAATATAAAGCTGAACAGTTTGTTTGTTTGTTTGAACGTGCTAATCTCTGGACTGATTTGAAACTTTTGTTTTTGTATATTATAGCTACATTCATGAGGAAGGTTATAGGCTATCAAACATTACGTTACTATTCTTAACGCGTG
>DWQK01002706.1:0-12651 GCA_018231225.1 Noctuana stator | reverse complement strand
TGGGCGGTTTGACAACATCCGACACGGGTTGACCACTAACCCGTATCTCCACCAATCCGCATTGGAGCAGCGTGGTGAAGTATGCTCCAGGCCTTCCCCGGTTGTGAGGAGAGACCCGTGCCCAGCAGTGGGACATAAAAAGGGTCGAAGGCATTATCTTTAGCAATCCTAAAACAATTATCTTGTACTTGATTATTGCGTAGCGCGTATGGCCTAATACAAAGTAAACGCCGCGTCATAAGGCGGTGCACACTCGTCATACACGGCGTAAAAATAGTTGTCTGCAGTCAATGCCACTTGCCGCATACTCTGATAACTTTCGCTTCGAATATAATGCTATTATGCGCGTGTATACACTTAGTTACTAGATTATGTTAAGCGCTAAATTCCTTATGCGCCTGTAATCAGAAAGTGCATATTTCAACCGTTTACGAAATTATACAGACAGATAAATCAAAAAAGATTTACCGCTGAGTAAAGCGATAAGAATAATTTAGTAACAATGAAATTAATACTTATTTGTTAACCCTTAATATCACCTTGAAATTTAGTACTTCAAATTTCTTATCTTTGCTAATTATAATCGTTTATAGCCTTTTTATTTATATATTTTAATATTAATATAAATATTTTTAAAATAAATTACAATCAATGTAAAAAATCTTGTGAACCACAACCACTACCCTTTAATTAGATTATACATCAGCATGAAATATAGATTTCTGAAGTTTCATAATATTGCCTAAAGAAGAGGAAGAAATCATATTAATAATATTGTTATTTTATTAACAATAAATAAAACATTATTGATGAAATTTCAAGAAGGCCAGTGGGTACTATATTGATAGTATTTTTATTCAGTGTTATCTTATTACTATACTTTTTTCACCACAATTTGTTTGATATAACAATTCATAACTATGTACTACGTTTTGTCCAATTTTACTATATCTATTTATTACATATTATTTAATATGTACCTACTTTACAACTACACAAAATTGACCTCTCTTCATAATACGTTTGTAATTCGATTGTCATTTAAATCAGACATGTAATTGACATTTAAGTGGCTATTTCCGCCAAATCTATGTAAGTAGGTATACAAATAACAAGTCGCAATACAAATAACGTTTGTCGACAAAATGATAATTACGCTGGTACGTAATCTAAGATTTGTATTTTTGTGTGTTGGTTATGAGCAAACTCAAAAATTATACGCCCTATTTCAAAAATTCATCATTAGAATAGAATGCTGCATTGTCACTCAGAAATATAGTCTATATTTATACTTTATATGGCAGAACAACGTTTGCTGGGTTAGCTAATATAATATGTACAGTATTATATAGTAGGTAATATGTGATCATTACGATCTAAGTAATTTTATCACAATTAACAGCAGTACCTATTCATATTCACGTAGTATTCTCAATTATCATGTCAAAGTCACTCGGTGACTTTCACTGGCATTTATAAGCGGCCAAGTTTCGCCATCGATTGAAGCAATTGTGCAACAGTTGTCACTTTTTTACATAACGAATGAGCAGCGGCGGCGTGGCGGCGACGGGGCGACTGCCTAGCGGCCACTGCGAGCGGAACTACCTACAAACTGTCGGCTCCGGTGCAGCCACTCGCCACACTCATTACTTGATTGTCATCTGAGCTGCCCCACTTTAGCTACACGCTGCTATAATACACTTCTTAATGCACAATACACTACGGTTTTTGATGTAGGCAATGTTTAAGACTTTCACTGAGTGCGGCGGTCATGGCTACCCATGATAAGGATCTCAGTAATTTAATATCAATCATAATGCCTTCAATACTCAAATTTGGTATATAAAAAACTACACTTATTTTGTTACACGTATTTTAACAGGAAGTTATTTATGCAGAGTTAATCAATGTAGAGAATATCTATAATATTAATAGCATACTTCTATACGTAAAGAAAAGATACTCGCAGGAAAACGAAGTTTTTTATTTCGCTCTTGTCAAAAATGCAATACGCTTTAGGAAATTACAAAATTACGGTGAGGTATGGGCAAGAGATACTTTAATATTTAATTTAAGTTACTTGCATTGTTCCGGTAGGGGAGGGGTTCGGTCGACTTCCGCGCAAAGCAAGGCAAAAGTGAAAGTAGGTATACTTGATGTGATAGATACACTACTATTCACGCTCACCTGCGACTGTGACTTCGTACACTGATCAAAGAAAACCGAAGCACATACCAAATACCTCCCCGAATTCCAAGTTATGCTTCTTCTACATAAACATTCCGGTCCAAATATTCCTAAACAATTAAAATGGAGACTATATTATCTACTATTTCGTATATGAGATTAGTAAACAAATATAACATTAGGTACCTATATTCTGGAAGTTAATACTGAATCAGGTTAATTGCGTTTCACTGCAGATACTTTTCAAATTGAGGTTAAATATAACGTTCATTACATTATTAAGTCATCTTTTAAGCACGTAACGCGAAGGTGCCCTGGGTGTTATGAACGCGGGTGTATCACGTTATGAAAAGCAGTGAATATTTAATATGTAGATTAACCAATAATACTTACCTAAGTAATGTGACAATTTGCTGTGACCACAGTCAGCAAAAATGTTTTAATAATGAAATAAAAGAAATACTTTCAAGAAACGAAAGTAGGAAATATTTCTGATTTTGGACAATGAAATATATCCTAACTCCAAAGAACAAATTAATATTCTGTAATCAAAGTCGTATCATGTGATGTGCCATACAAAAAAATTACTGAAATATCCTAATGCATCGCTACATGCACTCATGATGACGTACGTACGTGTGATAAAAGATAAATGTAACTCTAAACCAGTTGCCGCGCACGCGCATTAATATTATACTTACGTAGGTATTGTGTCAATCACGCAAGCGCGCTCATGTAGAAGGAAGCTGAGGCGAAAACGTAACCAATGTCAACAACTACTTGAATGTTTATTGCACATATTAACTGAGAATAGGTACTTAGGCCAACCGACTCTACGCTGCGATTCTTTGTGCACATAGAAACTCGCCACGTTACTTTTGTTGACGCATTTATGTCACACAGTCTTATCTACTTCTTTGTCTTAAATTAAAATCAGACTAAGTATAAGAGTATCTAATGTTTATATAGGAAGAGAAATCTTTCGATCCCCTTTTAACCTTAAGCCTCACAGAGGAGGCTGATATTCGACATATTTAGTTCATGCGGAGGAGAAGTAAAACTCACAAAATTCTCGTTAAAACGTTTCTACTGAACCCAAATACGAGGGATTCCCCTCGTTACTACGTTCCTCTCACCAGTTCCTTGCTCCATCATCATACCAGCTTGTAGTTGCATGTATATTGCGTTGTCATCGGGTTTCCAATTTAAATACGTGTACAAAATTTCAACTCAATCGGGTTCTAAGAAATTAGCATAAAATTTAGTTGCAATTTGACCCAAACTAAAACGGCAAGTTAAATTAAATCTTCAAAGATTACTTATTTTATTATCCATACATGCATGATAATTGCTACATAGTATGTAGTTAGGCAACGCACAGGAACGGACTTTGTGACACGGAACGCATCTCTGAGCTCGCTCCAATTCCGGCTGCGCTAGGTCATGACGTCATGTATCACGAAGGTCGGCCATATTGATCTCACACGCCCATTTTGCTCCTATGACTTTACATAACGATGCATGCATGACGTCAGAACAATTAACTTTCACGTACCTACGAGTACATACTTACACTATATCTAGCGTTGATTACTTGTTAACAAGAAAAACAAGTTTACACTCGCAATCTTATCTAAAATGAATACGGGTCTCGATGTAACTAGCGTAACAAAATAACAGCTAGACATAATATTTTATAACCGATTCGTGAACATGATCACTAAACGTGAATTTATTTCCTTGTTCCAGGTGCCGATAGAGTTAACAAAGCGACTTGATGAAATACGTTTGCTAGAATCACGCAAATCTGCGAGGTTAGCTGATGTGGATACTGATTTCGCAAGGCTCGCGGACATGGCCGGCGACCGCCGCCGCGCCTCCGCCACCATCGAAGTGCCAGCGCATCATATGCAAGGGTAAGTTTTTAATATAATACGTATAGAATGCCAACTAATCAACATTTTACCGACAGTCACACCCACAAGATGACTACACGGTGTCGCATTACGTCACTTTCCGGCAGGAACAAATTTAAAAATTTAATCCGGTCCAGTTCAGCAATTTGATTCTCACAGATCTCACAAAATTCACAATGAATTAATTGTTTTTATAATTTTCTCGTTATACCTTATTGTATTCTTGATGTTTCATTGTAATAATTCTGAGAATCATAACTTCTAGGAGCTATCCATAATTTCAAAGTTGGTTAATTAATCAGCACAAGTTTAGAGAAACCCATATTATGCATAATTTTGTTTAAATTCATTAAACACAATTTAGACAAATGTAGATAGAAGGGGGAGAAGCATAATTAGCAAATATTGACTTAATATTGCCTTGAATTAGCTGGTTACCTCGCTAGCAACAAGGAAGGCCGGCACATTTCTATTACAACCAAACTGGCCTTGCAATAACTCCCTTATCTATTTCACGACCTCTTTCGCACATTCCTGTTAATCAACCGATTAGGTGCCTTATAGTCCCCATGCATCGGTTGTCAGTCAGCGTATCGACGACCTCGCATCGCTGGTAGGTACAAGATTTCGTACGTATTAGAGTGTATTGTGGTGGATTGCCTTGTGGGTGTAATCGCTCACGAACGTGCATCGGTGGAGTGTAGCCAGGCGCGGGCGAACGTTGCGAAATCAGCACCGAACACGTTAGAAACTGGATGGAAGTGTTAGCACGGAGTACGGGCGTGTCCTTGTCACACTTGCCTACATTCAGTGGCTGCCTCCCGCACTCCCCTCCTCTATTGGGCCTCAGAGAGAGACAGACAATGCAACATAGAATGATTAAAAATTCCTGTAGCTAAAACAGCTATTTGGTTTAATATAACTGTTGATTTTTTACTGGATTCACAAATATTACCGTGAAATTTAATTCTAGCTATTTCTTTATTTCTAAAAGTCAAAATGTGCCTAGAACTTTCCAATTTAGGTACTTGTTATACCAACATTATTTATTTCGGAACTGTGAGACTTACACAATTTTTCTCACTTAATCTTAGTACATAGAGCGTGCAATTTTATTATGTAGGTAGGTACTATACTACATAGAAACCGGAACAAACAAAATTAAATGGCCGACGCGACGTGACGCTCTCCGCGCTGCAGTTTCACTTTTCATTACGGCTGCGGTGAGAGGTGAGACCTCTACTCTCAGTCCAAATTTCACAACAATTGCCGAAACAAACGCGCAAGGAATTATCTGACAGATTTACTCACGAATGTACAAGAGTCTCTATAAAAGGTAGAGATTACATCGGAATTGTTGTCACTGTTGTCAGAAAAAAAAAAACAAATAATTTGAATGTAGTTTTTTAGGTACATACCTATGTGATGTTAGGTAGGTAGTATCCATAATATGTTATGACACAAAACTGAGTCTCGAAAAATGCAGAGTACTGTAAAATTGGAGTTTTGTATGACTAAAATTAAATTATTACAAATGAATTAATAGTAGTACCAACATTTTATTATTACCCTTCATATCACTATTTACTGATACGAATATTTAAATCCTAAATTACAGGTTGCACTAAATTGCTCCATGACCTTGTATTGCTAACTTGTTTCTTGTTTGCAAATAACTTAAATTTCCTACATTTACTTAGTAATATGAAGTGCTCTTCTTAAAAATATGTAACAGTAATTTTTTTGAAGCAAATTTTGCAACAACGATAGTGGGCCATGGCGAAGTGAAAGCTTGCTAAGTTTCATTTTTCTTTAATACGACGGACTACCGCCTGGTTTTACACGTAATAGACTCGATTGTTGTGTTTGGATGCCAAGAGCCAGTACTTATCTTTTATCTTTACTCTACTTTTTTTAACAAAGTTTCTAAACAGATTCGAAACTATGTTCGCAAAATGCGGATATGATTTTTTTACATACATGTAAAAATCTTTCATGGCGTCCATGTAGTCTATAACTTGTTATAATCAAAATCCAAAAATTAAAACATTAAAATCTATTTAACAATTCACACTATACGACTGAATAAATATGCCTATGACATATAAATCAACAAAATTCAAAGATGGCGCCGCCTTCGCCTGGTACTTGTGCGGCCGCCATGACACAGTGACCCAGTTTTAAAATGGAACGGCACGCTAGAAAAGTGCCGCATACAACGATGCTTGCAAATACCATATGGGAACATCAAATAAACGAATAACTATGATATATTTTAGGAGTTCGAAAAATTTTCGTTATTCAATCCATCATAGATTTATAAATAAATACAGAAAATAAAATTAATGTAGGTACATAAAATGCCCTATCATATAGAAAATGTTAATATAATAATATAGAGAAATATTATCATCAGTAATTAAATTAAATTAAATTGCTGTTAATGCAATCCCAATGTCTCGAGAAATTTCAAAAACTATCAAGACCTCCACAATACAAATTTCTACAGTGTTGCCATTCTGGCATGCTTCAACGTCCTCAAGCAGCTCAGGCAGGTACTTCCTCAGTCGGCCAGTAGGGCGACTGTACAGCCTGCATTTTGATGTCGCAACACTGCGCATTGCAACGGTTTATCTCTTTCCCTTCAACTCTTGCTTTGCATTTAAATGTTATTTAAATTCTCAGAAAATTTTTATTATGTGTTTTTTTAAATTTCGTTAATTTCTGAGAATTTCCTCATTAACAACATTTTATTTATAACATTTCACATTAATGTACTTTGAAATATTAAAATTGGTATCCATTTATAGGGGCTGTTGTATGTTAATAGATTTAAGTGACACGATCGGCTATTGACGTTGATAGACGGATTCCGGACCTATTAGGTCCATGCGTGGAATTGTTCTGGTAGCGCCACAGTCGCTAAAACACGTCGTAAATACTTATGAGTGAAAACCTTGTTGCTCGTGACTTTTAGGAATGCGGCCAAAAATCTAAAGCTCAGTTTTGTTGTGGAGTAGGTACACAACAAAAAAAATGTTTTGTCTTTCAATATCAACTTATGTATTTTATTTATTATAATATGTAAGTATAATTTATATCAGTGACCCAGAAAAATATATAATTTACACACAGTTTTATATCTGTAAATGCTCATAAAGATACTAAGGTATGAATTAATTGTTTAAATTGAATTAGTATCCATTAAATTAAGTATTTGGTAACAGGGTAATATATTTTAAAATTTACATAAAAATTACCTTTTTATGTTTAAATTCATAAAAGCTCTACAAAAGATAAACAATTAACGTAGCAGGTAAGAATATCTTACATTTTGGTTGGAATACAAATTTATTTTACAAAAAAGTAAGGAACTTTGACGTTTAGTAAGTATTTATGCATTGCTTAAACTAAGTGGAAATATTTTATTGGCATTTTGCACTTTGCGCAACACCAAAAGAGAAGGAACGCGGACCGCGCCGGCCGATGGCGGTGGAGAGCCACTTTCTCGTTGAATGTATACACGTTTGCTTTCGTTGGTGCTGTTAAAGCCCGTTAGCTCATTTGGCAGGTGCAGGTATGCCGCCTTCGTCTAGAGAAAGTAATACAAAAATAAGTGTATTCAATATTATGCAAAATGCGTCACATCGTATAACTACGTCCATATATGACGTCAACGTAAAATTAAACTAACTACAAGTTTTATGAAAATGACGCATGCAACAATGAGCTGCACACGGTTCTTTGAAATCGCGTTGACTTTCCATCGACCTATCTTAAGGTTATTCATCCGATCAAGGGAACAAAAACTCCTCGGGTGTAGAGGTAATTACACTTTTGCACAGAACTCAATATTTTACTGCAAAATTCCCCGAACAAGCTCGTCATAAAAAGAGATCGGCGCAGCGTTGCACGGCTAATTGCAGACATGAAGAAATAACATAATGTATTTAATACCTACGTTTTAGTATAATTTATTTGTAAATACCGGTTAAATAAAAAATTCCTTGAGATTAGTTTTTTATACATAGATAAAGATTTATACTAATAATTTTATTAAAAATGTAAAAATTTTTTTTTTAGTAATTTAATCAACTTTTTATAAAACAATATTTCTCAGTTCCATAATTCAAATATATCAATAGATATTTTAAAATACGAAAATTTTAAATAAACTCAATGTTCGCAGTCCATTATTATTTGTCTGTTAGACTTTAGAAATCTGCAACTGAACAGGCTCATATTTTGCCCGGTCATGGACCCTGCATTGCTGCATTCAGCAATTTTCTGCCAACAAAGTTCTTAGAATTATGGTCAAGTCACAATCAAAGTTAATGTAAAAAAAACGTAGCAACAGTAGGTTAGGTACTAGCGGTGAGGTCACCTCACCGCGAGGAGAGCGGAGCGGGGCGTTCGGTAGAGTCGTGCTAGCTCAATCGCACTTTTTATATCCACTAAATGCCCCGACCTACGCCAACTGCCTGCTAAATGTTACTTGCTCACTGCTCACTGAGCGACTTTGGTTAATCTTTACAGTAAATTTTAATTATCTCTGCGTTTGAGATGCCTATTATAGATATAAGAAAATATAGACCTCTAGAACAAGCTAAACACCTTTCTACACGTCTGCGTCTCTATTTAATCACTATCAGCTTATGACATTGACGGGACAGTACAGTCGCAAATAAATGTCAAAGATGCGTTATGAATTTGTTTTTTATGATGTCTGCTAAACAGTAAGATTTTTTCACATATAACTCTGCTACTTTTCATATATTTCAAAATGCTTAGTATAAAATATAATAAAATCTAAAAACTGTTTACAAGGAAGAATTTTCTGATAATATTTTTAACATAATTTTATATAGGTAGGTATAAATATTAAATATGTATTTATTATAGTAAACGATTATATGGACGAAATGTAAAATACGCTTTCTTTTCTTATTATAAGTATTTATTTCTTATATCTTAAAATAATTAATTAACAATCCGTACCGTACTACCGTACGGCATAGGATTCTCGTTAAAGTGAATCATTTCGGCACTTCAAAGATTTATGACAAATGTTACGCGTACATTGCCCATTGTTACGCTAAACTACAATACGATGACTAATTAAATAAGTTATTGTATTTAAAATTTAAAATAATTTAAAATTACGAATGGTTTATACAGATCTAAAAATGGTCAGAAGCTTAGCTAAATAGCTCCTACCATCCTTTAATATCTTTAAGAACGAAATACCTATATACGAGATTACTGATTAGCTGATTACAGTATAACTTAAGCAAAACAAAAACCTGTCCTCATTAAAATATAAGTGTAGAATGTAATTGATAATTATTTTTAATCATCTTTATAGGTATTCTAATTTTAAGCAGAATATATTATCTACATCTTAATCTAAAAATCACTTTTATGCCAAACATTTCATACTTTTTAAGTAGGAATAGGAAATATTCGACACAATAGTTTTTAACATGAGGCAGTAGATTGACATGGCAACAAGCGGCAAGGTCGTGCTCAATGTTACGTGGCGTACTAGGGCGGCGCAGCGCGGCGGCCGGCCGGCTCGCGGCTAGTCCGCTCAGCTGCCGTCAGCGGCCGTGGAATGAATTCAATCTAATGAACAAATATTTTTAACCTGTTTGTCGCATACATTACTAAAAATCGGACACCTTGTTTTATAACTTGAATAGCCAATGAGATGCAAGAGCTGTGCCAAGCTGGTTTTTAATTTTATTATTAGTGAATTTAGCTAATGAATAAGTAACTAAGAAAATTGACAATAATTCTGTAGTTTTTTTTTACTGAACATTAACCAATTAATATACTGACTGATTAGAAAAATGCTTTTTGAAAAAAAATTCTCATAAACGTAAGAATAATCTACTTATATAATAATTTGTTAATATAATTATATCAATAAAAGAATCCCTAAATTGTCCATAGCAACAAGCCACGCGAATATGAAACACTCCTCGCGCAAACCGTGAAGCCACGTGAGCGAAATGACATTGGCATTCAACTACGTTCTTCATAAATAAGTACATAATAACCTTGCCCTTTGGTTTTAACGTTATAACTACTTGAAGAAATTACCAAAGAATCAACGTCTCTTTTATATCTTTGATATATTTATGACCGTATGTATTTTTCTACTTCCTAGATGTTTGAGTAAATTAAAAAGTTTCAATTGTATTACATAACCGTAGACGATTCTATATTGTTACGCATAGGTATTAGGTATATTCTTATGTAATAGATCTTATCTTAACTCTAGATATTCAGTAGTATCTACCAATCTCTAAGATTTACTTCAGCGTTGGATACATTTATCTCAGGTGACACATTACCCGTGCTTATCGTGAGCTAAATAAATAAATGCGTATTGCAGACAGGACTATCGCTAAGTAAATAGCTGTTACGTTATTTTACGCCAACAACCATTTTAATTACAAAGCAACAATCTGAAAATGTTTACATAGGTCACAGCTCGCGTTATCAAGTGTATTTTTATGTTTTTCTTCATTTCAAGAGTACCTAGTATAGCTCGACGTATTGGAGAACTTCTGTTATCTCGGGACAAAGATTGATCAATGTATATGCCTAGGTACATGTAGTTTAATATAAATATATATTTCGTAAGATTAGCCCTTAAATATACGTATTAATATTCAGCAAATTGAGGGAACTAAAAGAGACGGAAAGAAAAAACTAAATTGATTAAATCTCTACCAATTTCATAGAGATTTTAATCTTTATCTACACCCAACTCAACTCAAAATCTATAAACATAATTTTATGACGCATCACATAAGTAATTATGGTCAAATAAATGAATAATTAATAAATAAATGAATGAAAAATGTCATTATTGAAAGTTGTTGCCACATTGAATCCACAAATTGCACGGCCGCTAGTAGTGTGACCTACAATTACCTATCTGTTTTGAATCGACCTGCAAAAGGTCGCGTGCGGGGTTAACACACCTTGTATCTGGGGTGCGTTCGCCCACCGACATTTTGAGCTTATAGGTACCAACTATAGAATTTCGCACAGGTGCTGCACCGCGTCATCAACAAAATTTCTCAAATTCTCAAATTTATGGAGCCTGTGTGTTTTTCGATATAAAATGTACGAAAATGAACTTTCAGTACCTGCTTCTCATAGATCAAAGAATTTTAAATCAAAAATTGGTTAAATAAGTTTCATGAACCCGTTTGAATTAATTTTGTATTTTAAATTCAAAATGTATAAAATCGAAACCAGTAAAAATAGAGAGTCATAAAAATTAGACGACGTTTATAAAAAATAACTTTGGATGTAGATATAGGTACTTAAGTATGACAGTTCCATTCAGTTCAGTGAATCTCTGTAAGTCAACGTCCCACGACGTGCAACGGCAGGTCGATGCCTAACTGAGGACATCCACCGTTACCCTCAGAACTTTCAATAGTGTCATGAACCGAGATCATGAACCCCTAATAGAATTTCCCTTTTGCCTATATTATCATTATTATAAACCAAAGACTTATAGCTATTAGCTTAGAATAAATACATGGCTTTTCATTATAGATAGATAGATATTTTCCATGATTTAGAATATGAAATCAGAAATTTAAACAGAAATTTAAAAGTAAACAAAAAATTAAACTTCTTTAATTGTGTGTATTAATAAAATTAGTATCGGTAGTTATTCAAACGCAACATTTTTAATCAAGTAACAATATCTAACAGGTAACTTAGGTACCGCAATGTAACAAAATACTATATGAATGTGGTCAATTACGTATTTCGCGTCACCTGTGTTTACATACTGTTCAGTTTGGAATAACATTTGCGTCATTACTATTTGATTGTACTACTTGCGTAAATTATAAAAACAGCTCATGATTTCCGTTAACCGCGTGTTTCAAGTTTTCTTTATACTCCTATACTGACCCTAACGACGACGCGAAAATAAATTAGCTTGATAGACGAGACTTGTGTCGCGTTATTTAAATACTTTATTATGGCGATAAATATTTTAATTGAATTACACGTGAATATAGCATAGCTGGTAACCTCAGTAAATGGAATTTAAGCTCTTGCAAGTAAATGAAAAAGTTATGCATTTATTTATTGACCTCGAGTGAGTCAAAGACGAACGAACTTTTGTTTAATGAACTGTGGGGTGATCGGCCAGACGCGCGGGATCACGGGCCCGTCCTTACGCAACATATCCAAATATCACTCAGGAGTATGGGTCGTACTTGCGTAACAGATAAATACACAGTTCAGTTCTCATATAACGATACTGAAGATCCCGACAGACGGCCCTTACCCCGTACTGAGTAAGATTAACGTGAGCAAAAAGTTTTATTGAATTATTATTATGTAGATTTTCATTTTTTTATATTTAATGCTGTTGTAAGATTGATTATTCAGTCGTACGTCGCGTATCTTGATTTTAATTCAGTATATTAAATACTAGCTGTGCCACGCGGTTTCACCCGCGTTAAGAATAGTAACGTAATGTTTGATAGCCTATAACCTTCCTCAT
>DWQK01002705.1:0-12651 GCA_018231225.1 Noctuana stator | reverse complement strand
ATAATCTGTGAACATTTTAACTGTTTAACTATCACGGTCCATGAGGCACAGCCTGATGAGAGACGGTGAGAGACGATGAGAGACATACAGCCAGACAGACCGACAGATGGACGGAATAGGGTCCCGTTTTACCCTTTGGGTGCGGAACCCTAAAAATCAAGAAATAAAACCGGAGATTCTGATGTTAATGCACATGCCAATTAAGAGATTGTAGTCTCAATACGTTTTGTAGTTAAGAATGCAGTTAGAAGGAATTTCGACAACCTCTCGTCTTGTCGTCCTTAGAGTTGAGTTGACCTTCTGAGACAATCTAGAGGTAAGATAAGTGTTTAATGAATAAACAATGTTGTCAATGAAGAAAGAGAAATTACAGACCTGTTTTCAATTTGCATAATTACATATTAAAAGCCGTCAAACAAGTAACGCGGTGTTAGATGACGGATACAATTCAATATCAAGTTTATCGACAGTTACCAGTGCATTGCGCTTTCTAATTTATACGTAGTAGGTAAATAAATAATACATAAGGAAATAAGTTTTATAAAATCGTTTTAAAATTATCGAAGGACAATATTTAGTAACTACACACATACTTAAAGCAACTATACATTATTGTACACTTGGAAAGTGAAAGAATAAGGCTAGAAATACTGCTAATACTCGATCTTCTGATCTTAAACTAGGCGGAGCCTGTATTAAATTTGGTTATGAGACAACTGAAAGATACGAAAACAGACAGGAATGTTAGAAAAGTGATTATTTTACAAGAATAAGCAAGACATACGAGTACGTAATAATTGGATTGAGAAAACATGTGTAGTGTGATAACATAAATGGGACCTGAGGCAAGTAAAATACGGATATGAAATAAGTGTATGGCGGACCAGCATTTAAATTCAAAAAAATTTTTTTAGATTTATTTTAAAATTAGAAGCAGACTAGGAAAACAACCTTAATTAAAAATAGTAATTAACTGTCTTATAATTATAGATTCAAACACATTGTATACAATTGGTGCTATTCACGAAATTCTCAATGACCGAATTAAATAAGAAGTCAGGCATTTAATACGCAATGCTTGCTAAGAATCAATTCTACTTAGAATTCGTATGTTATGAATATTCGTATGTTCAATACTTCAAGAAAGCAGATCTAAGTAGGTACAATAACTTTAATATATTATAAACAGATTTCCATATGAAAGAACACTGTCAAACGACAAGAACACATGAATGTATGCTTAATAATAAGTAAAATTTAAGATGCAGGCACTTTAAATGTACCTACTCGAAGTGCTCAAAGAAACTAGGTTTACAGCGTTGAAACACAAACATTTCTAAAATCCTAAATGCAAGAAGCGAGTGCTCATTGCCATGTCGCAATCGGCATTTTGCTCCTTGCAGAGTCGGCGTAAACATATTCTCGGAAATACAAAATTAGTTGACGAACTGAACCGCCGATCGCTCACTTTACATTTTTACTAGCAATGACAATTGCGCCACTGCTATCGCCTTTGTTTATTACTTCGTAATTTAAAAAGAGTTTAGTTCTTTTGTTAACAAGTTCAAAACTGAACCTATTACTCTCAATATTTTATTACAGGGTCAGCCGCGCAAGTTACTTTAAGCTCGCCGACTTCAAAGTAAAACGTCATAAAATGGATAGTTATAGATATTTAGTTATTCACATTGCTCTGACGTGGCAAGTTATAAAAATTAAATACACCGCATACAATATTTATTTTGTGTTCATTAATATGAATCTGAATTACTTCCAACAAGCGTAAAGTTTTAATGGCATTTACTTAACCGCTCTAAATAATTTTAATTTATTTATCTACGCTTGAATAACAACCAAAGATTAAACAAGCAACCGATATTAAAACGCGGAACTGATATACTCGTAAGTATGTATCAGATGAAGAATTTCTTCATAGTAGCCAGTTTGACATTGAACTGAATTAAAAATGTTATCAGAGGATCCAATGTATCCGTCTATGGACATCGTGTTATTGTGAAACTATCTGTATTTGTAACAACTCGGTGTGATATCGTTACCGCACTTACGTTATTAAATGATTTATTTTATAGTATACTAGCTGTGCCACGCGATTTCACTCGCGTTAAGAATAGTAGCGTAATGCTTGATAGCCTATAACCTACCTCATGAATGTAGCTATCATATAGAAAAATAATTTTTCACATCGGTCCAGTAGTTTCGGAACCTATTCAATACAAACAAACAAACAATCAAATATTTCCTCTTTATAATGTTAGTATAAACAACATGTATGAAAATAAGGTTAATACGTTTGCTAAAATAATAAAAATATTAGTAGTAAGCTTAGAAATACCTAAATAAAAATTAAAATTAAATTAATTATTAATAGAAACATGCATTTACACAAGAGTTACACTAGGACTATACTTTCAATTCAAAAAATTTTAATAAAGTATTCTTTTTCATAAAGAGAAGCCCGTACCAGAGATGTACGGGCATTCAGTGATCGCTCCTAAATCGCCTTTTAATGTCTCTCATACAAGTATGTTCGCTGCTGATTGCGATGGTCACCTTCTATTAACACACTTAACAAGTTTCAATTCAATTAGACAGTTATTATCAACTATGTTGTGTGTATAGTTTTTGTCTGCAATGACATACAGGATTTTAGGAATTAAAGTTTTTTTTACAATTCTACAAATTTTCTTCTAAAATTGTTGAAACAATATATCCCAAATCTATACAACATGTCTTTTATCATATCGCTAGTTAAAAATGATAATATTAACAAGAATGTCGAAATCAAGCAATGCGACATTCATATTATATTATATTCGAACTCAAACATAAATCTTATTTAGTAATATCTAAAATTAATTCCACGCGATAATCCGAAACAAGGTTAATGTTAATATGTACTGGTTCTCGATTACTTCCCAACACCACTCCTTATCTACTAATAACTTCTTATATAGCAAAAGGACCAGATTTTTTTTCGTTTTATTGGGGTCTAACCCTACCTGATAGTATCTTGCAGCATCCTGAACCCGACCCAAGGTCATAAACGCTTCGCTATTTTACAAGTTTCATACAAAACTACACAGTCGAACAATACCCGGCAGTTAGCTCATCGGCACAAAGCGAGGTATTGTGTCCGGATAATAAAATTTTAATACCGCTGTCAAATTTACTCCCAGCCCTTTCTTGTTCCTGGCGGCACAAATTACCGAAGGACGTTCAAACTAGGTCACTTCGGAAATAGTTTATTGTTATCGGCTAGTCTGCGCGCACGCAATGCTCACACACGCTCGCAACGAGATCTCTAAGTACAATTTTCAAACGGTCACGCACACGCGCGCTTTCGTATGTACCCCAACACAATTAGGGTTTACGCATCCTTAAGAAATCTAAATCTTACCGGTTCACCTTCGCTTCTCAATACCGCTTCGATACCTGCGTCGTGTGATCTAACGTCTTCCGCTTTCGTATCAAAATTGATACACACACTTTCCTAAGGCCATCGAGTCAATAAAATTGAAAAGGTGTCAGATTTATGTTTTCATAATACTATTTTAATGTCCTTACTAGCTTCAAAGGTCGACGTTACCCTTGTGTTTGATATTTGTTACTTACGTGAATACTTTCGTCGACCCTTCCGCCTTTGCGACTACCATTGCCTATACCTGAAATATTTTACCCAAATTGATACTGAAATAATTGCAAGTTGCGATACAAGATTCGTCAGTCTTTTTTTTGTTTTTAACAGACCTAAAAAAAAGGAGGTTTTCAATTCGACTTTATTTTTTTAAACGGTTTTTATGTTTACCTCATAATTCTAGACTGGGTGAACGGATTTCGATGTTTTTTTTTCATTTGAAAGCTGAAGCTTCCCGTTTGGTCCCATTTTAATTTGGTCCAGTTCTGACGACTACATCCATGAAAAAACCGTATAAGTCTTAAATTTTAGTATGTGCGCTATATTTTTAAAATAGTTTCAGTTCATAACACGAGTTATAATCATCAATAGGTTTTATTGTTTATAAATATTCATAATACAATCATTCTTTGTCAACTTTAAACCTTGACAGCGGGAATAAATTAATTGTTGTCAACGGTTATAAAATTCTTAACACACGCATAAATTCTGATTGTTCACAACTTTATAGACAATTCGATCGCCAGCAAGTTGTAAAATAACTTAAAGGCCCTCAAGGCTCCTAAACAATACCTCACACACGTGAGCTGCGCACACTTGCACAACAAGCGGTGTAGATAACGCATAGTCCTATCAATTTGGTCTAGCATATTCACAGGCTTACAAATCTGCGCTCGCATCCGGAGTAGGGCGCTTGTGAATGTGTTAGTGGCGCCGCACACAAGCGAACTGTTTCCAGCTACGAGCTACGAGTACGTACTCGACGCGTGCGCACATGAACCCACACAGCCACATCCCTAGGTAGTACTAAAACTAAACGATCGGTGAACGAAAGCGCACGCTTGTTTCCACGATATATTTTTAGCGAAATGTCAGTGTACGGGTAGGTCAGTTACTATTATGACTGAAAAATTTGATAAGACGCGATCGCTCTATGTAATCTGTAATCTCTCTCGTAATGAAAGTTACGCAAGACATTTCTAGTGTGTTAGTGCATGCTGTTTATCGTCTCGATCCTTCATTCAGTCGCTTTGAAAGATTATCTGGTTTAACTACTGCCTATAATACAACACATGCGTGTATTACTACTAATAACTAAGCAGTCTTTATCAGAAACATAATGTAGGCCAAGAATTTCTAGTCAAGTAATGAAAGTTCATACCAAAACTGTGATTTCATTCATAAGATATTGTTCAAAAGTGTAGGTAACTCTACTATTACAAAAAATGTACTCCAAAGTCTAAATTGCATTGAATAAAATTGCGTATCAGTGGAAGGTCTCAAGTTAAAACGCCTTTCACAATATTTTATAACTTATATTAAATTTATTCCAGCGCCTACCTACTTCATTCGCTTTAGTTTATACAAATATGATTCAATCATGGCACAGTTTAGTGAAAGAATTGCGTAGGGACATCGACAAATTTAGCAACAATGCGCAGTATGTAGTTATTGTTTAACCTGCCTGTTTCATACTAATAGGATTTGAAGTCTTTTTAAGTATATTTCCTGTTAAAATTAGTCTTTGCAATTCGCATAAATATAACCGCTAACAATCGTAATAACTTGTTTGGCGTACTTAGTACCTAGGAGTCTAAATTGTTTTCGTTGTTAACTAGAATAATGATGATAGCCTCTAGAAGTCATTTCCCCTTTTATACTGAACAACAAAAGACTGAAAACAGAAAGACATACAAGACTAATTTTGACATGACGACATTTACTTTTTTTTTTTTTAAATGGGCACTATATTTGCGTATCACCAACGATAAAACGCGCCAGTTACTTACACGTTGATGTCAAACTTTAATAAATTAAATGGTATAAATAAATAAATAATTAAAGTAAATTACCAAAACTGTCAAAATGAACAATTATAGACCATAGATATATAATGATAGACCATTGTGACTCTATTATTTATGACACAATTGCAATACCCGACAAGAGACCCTGATTTATCACCAAAAATTTCCTGCTGTTATTAAGTACCTATTCCTAGTAAGCGGTTAAATATTTCTGATCATGATTTCCAACACAAAGTTTATTTGCAGTCGTGATTTGTAAGGAGATTTTATATAGACCGTTTGGCTTTGGGTACTAGCTGTGCCACGTGACTAGAATCGTTTTACGTTCAGGTGTGACGCAGTTAATACTGGTAGAGTCCTGAGTCATTTTGCTGTGACTATTTTACTATCTACCCATGTATCTACTACATACAAAAGAGTAACTTATCTGCTTGCTTTCAATAGGATGCCTACGTTAGCTTGATAAGATCTTACAAGGAACGGATTTAAATGAATAAGAAAACTGATTTTATTATGTAGGTACGATACGTCGAACACATTCAAATGTTGCACAACGAGCTGATGATCGAGTAAACACGATCAACATGGCAATCAATGCGCATATCTCATTCGCTGAAAATTTATTTAGGTAGCGAGGTTTGTAAATTCTCCAAATACTATGGAACTTCAACAAGATTACTTTATGCTTTAATTGGAACGAGTGTGTCGGACCTTGACAGTCCGGAATTCTAGGAACATACGCCATGCTTAAAAGCTTAAACTTAGATTCCGCGTAGGGCCCGATGTAATTTGAGATCTGGCTGTTCAATATTTCTTGTAAGATTTATTCCAGTATCAGTGACCTCAAATTTGCATAATATGGATAATTCACACCTTCAATTTAGAAATACACTCCTCGATTGGTACGAGTAGGTCTACTATATAGTCCATGGTCCTACAAAATCCTACGCATTTCTAAAGATCTGTAAGCCTTCTTAAAATATCATAATTAAAGCAATAATAATTAATTCCTTTAAAGTGGATAAACATGACGTTGACGACTATATAGTATCACTATTTTTTATTTAAATTTGCATCAACACTGTTCTCTTTAAGTAGCCGTATAAGATTCATTCGCAAGTCTACTTGATTTATCTTTATCTAGCATAAAAAGCTGTATAAAAAGTATATTCTAACATATATAGGTAGTTGTTCAAACAATTCGCGAGGTTTCCTCTCGCAACTACCTTTATGAGCCACGGTAGTTACGTTAATAGACACTATACGTTACTATTACCATAAGTCGTTAGTAATTTATAGATTCATTAGAATGCCCATGTTTTATTTAATTAAACGTTTTTAAAGCATACATACCGTTCAACATTCTTCGATAAATAGTATTTAAGCGTCGATTTATGTTAATTGTCTCTGAGTAGTTTATGCGATACTTTTCATAGTACTTAATTCATATGGATGAAAACCTGTAGATGTTTATGAAGAATCGTTAGAAATATCAGCTCTTCCTGCCTCGCTAATAACACCTTGCTTTTGAAATATTGAAGTTTAGCACATTGATCTAGTGCACTATTACATTACCAAGTATCGACTTGTAATGCCGACGCTATTAATTATATTTGTGTTCCTGTATATTAATTTGTTATCATCTACAACCATAACTGGTAACCTTGTTGCACGTGCCCAGTTATATTGCGGTGTAATTTTTAATAATATCTAAAAGCACTCATGCTTTTCTAAGAAGCGTTTATGAATTAATTAAGTTACATACTGCATGGTTTTATTCAATTCTTCACTGACTGGTCTAACAACATTTTATTGCTAGGAGTAACATAAATCATTACTTTTTTTAACAGAAGTAAAAACAAAAATTAAGAAATTATAATTAAGAATTTAAACTGTAGGCATATTTATGCTAATATGAGATTTATACACGCTTTGAAATTGATCTCCTATTACTGCATTGTCTAAAAAGAAAACGTTTTGAAATTAATTAGGTATGTATATGAAACCAATTCCAAAGTAAAACGGTATCTGTTTGCCGACGTTGTGAAAAAGATAACTATCTCAGAATTACGGCACATCTCTCTGGCTTGAGCAATCTTCGAAGTAACACTTAATTAAGGGAAATGAGAACAATTGCTATTACTCAATCGTGTTCTTGGCTTTTAAAAATTTTCTTTATATATATTTATCCAGGTTTATTTTTGTTTAAATGACTATTTCTGTAGCTCTTCTTGTTTTCCTAGTCGTCTAATCCAACGCATATGCCACGGCACGGCAGAAACCGCGTACCATCTTTGAGGTGATTTCATATGTAATAGAAAAACAATTATGGATTGGCAAGGGCATGCCTGGCAAAGCACATGTTATTACAAGATTTACCTAACTTACGTTTTTATAAGATGCCGTGGCATGGCGTAAACCACGTACCATCTCTGACGTGATTTCATATCTAATAGAAAAACAATATAGGTATTATCCCCTTAATCTATCACTTAATTAAAAATGTGTTTCTATATTATTGTACAGATAAATGCTGCCAAAATAATGTTGCTATATTTCGCATACCGGTGACTTGTCGATCTATGGAAGTAGATAGTTAGTTGATTAGATACAGGATAGTGTTGAAATTTGCTAAGTGACATTACTAACCGTACAATAATAAATCACCTGCAAGGCGCTAGTTTCAAACTAGAACTAGATTGAAATTAACGCAAAGATTGTGTTGAAAATTTTGGAGCGATAAATTGTGATGGACGAAAATTTAAACGAATCTAGGAATGTTGGTTTAAAATTGTATTCGTAGTTGTTTGAAATTTGTCATGCACTTTCATACATTTACAACTTGTATAATCGGTTTCTGAAAATTTAGAAAAATTAGATTCGTCTTAAGAAGATTCTTTGTGCACCAAAATAACATTGATTATATTAAGAAGAATTTTGATCCCCAACAAGCGCTAAATTATTCTAACTTCCATACAAGTACTACCGTTAGCAAAAGACTTATTTCTTATCGAGCTTTATGTTGCCATAATTTTATGTAAATGCAACATGTCCTTATAGCGCCAATTTGCAAAATACGAAGATAAAACTAAATTTACCAACATTGAAGTAAGTAAGCTAGGTAGTGATACATATTGTTTAGAGATTATAAACTTTATCTCTGTTGGTACGTTTCGATTTTATTGACAGAATTTTATTAAGATCAATTGCTTCTGAAAATATATCTACGAGTATCAAATAACAAAATTGTAAATAGCACAATACTAAATATTATGTAGATAATATTAAATTTACCGCAGTAGGGTGCTTCATTTTTGTTAACTAATTACAGCATTGTAGTCGTAGTGTGTAATTTTTGTCATGTAATGTTATGGTGATATGAAAAATAAATGATTTCTTACTTTCTTCGAAATATATGTAAGTACTATCAGCGATAATAAATTACTACAATTAGTTATTAAAATGAAAATGACAAAAATATTGTATATTTCATATACCTAAGTAAGACTTACGAGTTCCTGTATATTACTTATATGTTTTGTGCAGTATAGGAAATCTTTTACATTGAATATAGAACCTTGACTTGAGGTTATGTGATACTAGTTCAAGAAGCCTTAGAAAAGATGTCAAAGTAGGTAAAATAATATTTCAAGCAATTTCTTCTTCTTCACTTTACAGTTGTCATTGTTTTCCATACAGGTACCTTGTCCATTTATAACATAAGGCCGTTCCATGAGTGTCTGAAATAAACGAGGAAAAATAAATAAGCACTGCGAACAAGGAACCGATTTCTTCTCATAAATCAAATTTTATGTAAATTTCTAAAAAACGATCATTCTAAATCGAATCTTGTATGAATTATAAGCGAATAATAAAGGTTTATGCATCGGGGAATGGGACATATCTAGCTTATCGTACAATCATCGGATGTTATACCTACATAGGCCTAACTGATATAAGGATCTAATTGAGTTTTACACGTGTTTTAGTATAAACTATCTACATTATATGGACACGCTGTGATAATAAAACTTAGAAACTTTTGTGAAGGTAAGAAGTACCATTTTGTGTAAGAATGACGAAGATTAAACATACGTACCAACTTCAAAAAGACAACCTCCTTTTTCGTGAGAAGAATCCAAATTCGTGAAAATCTCTTTCTTACTTATGAAAGCTCTTAAAACTGTTTAAATATTGCTGAAAAGAGACAGTTTTGGAAGAATATTGAAGATTTCAAGCACAATAATTTTATAAGGAGACCAGAATAGCACAAATCAGTTACGCTTATCTACAGCACCCGTACCTACACACGTTTGATTTGAATATTTGACTTCACTGATAACTTGGAAATTGGGACAGAGATTGTATTATAACTGCTTTACTTTGCTTAATCTTTATTCTTTACCTTCTAACCCATGATGTGTATGATGATAAAATGAAGGCAAATGCCCGACTTTGAGTTAACTACGTCGGGACTACACGATATGCTATTGTTGTCGTTGCGAAATTTCAGCTTGTAAATGTGTGAGTACAATGCTTTCGTATGTTTTTAAACGATGTAAAAAAGGAAAACGTATCATTTCATGCGTAACATCAACACGGGGACGATATCTACGAGTACCTACCTACTAATATTCGTGCCATTTTTTAATGCAAGGATGTTAGCGTATGGCCTGTCTACAGGTATATATCATTGCTTCTAGTAATATTATTATTAAAGAGCTTACACTTACTTAGAAGACACAATCATCAATTATCGACATCCTGTTACAGATGACTATCATGAATACGCCTCGGTCAGATACTTTTTGTTTGTCATTGTACGCGTAAAGAAAATTTCCAGCGTCACGGTATAGGTGTATAAACTCGATATATAGTGGTACGATATACAAATAAGTAATATGATGGTAGTACAGAGTACAATTTTTCCTCATTCTTGTTTACACACATACATTTTAAACGTAAACACTATAACATGAAGTTCTCATCAAATCTCGTCTCTAGTTCTTGAAGCAATCGCTCTCGAACATTATTTGCCTGACGCTGACGATTATTTACGTATTTATGTTGGCGTAATGACAACTTGTACTCGTAAAGTTGAAATCATTGTAAGCAATTAAAGCAATTGTAGTCGCTAGGAGTGTGCAATAAAATTTATCATCCGACAAAATTTATAATGCGCTTTTATCGAGCACATTGCAAAACGCAGGCTAGATTAAGAATGATGTCTTAACAAGTCAAAATTACCCGAAAAAATGACGTAACAGTGATGGACGTAAAAGCAAGGAAATCAAAACCGAGTCGCTACAACAGTTACGTGATCGCGTTACGTAAAGCCTTTCGTATACTTTCTCTGTCAGCAAAATTTAGCGTGAACGGTTACGCAAGCCCACGAAATGGCATCCGACTAAATTTCATCATTTCGACTACGGCGAGAGAACATCAACGCGACGTATATGGAAGCGAGCGCGTTGGTGATGAAATGTGAAATGTGGAGATGGTTTCACGAATATTACAGAATTATTTGTGTCCTATGATACAGTGAGTTGCATTTGACACCTTGGCCTATTTCACAGCTTTGGTTAAACCATATAGATTCAAAATAGATACAACAATTGAATATGTAAATCGTAAGGCGCAACTCCAATAAATTCTGGTGACCTTATCGTAAAATCTGTTTTTCTTTATCGTAGCTCGAAGATAGAAAGACAATTACGATGAATACATACATTTGAGACAATTGGCAGCTGGTCTTCGTTGCCGTTCAAGGAGTTATTTCTATGTATTTATTCCAAAGAGTGATTCTGTTCCAGTGACCCCTAATTCACTGATAGACTTATGTCCTGATTATATTGTTGTATTTAAGTCACTGCCATTTGTAGCTCTTCACTTTTCTGTATTTTTTTATTAGTTATTCAAGAATTTATTTAGGTAGTTTAGTTCAGATCTTTTAAGTATAAATTGTACCTTATACGTCATACAATGCTGCCTGCTCTTGATGACTTATTGTGCCAATTATAATAACACTATTATTATATATTTTATCATATTATTTTTTAACTCTACCTAGTACAGCAGTTTCAACAATGTTCGTATGTTCTTGAAAGTTTAGAGTCATATACTTAGTAGGTTCTACATGCACTGTGTTTTTACTATTTGCCAAATTTTAAGTAAAATAATGAAAAAGAGCATATTTACCTATTACTTCTCAAACTTGTGGGAAAGGTAATTTACTTAGTAATGAAGAAATGCTCAGGGTTAAGTTGCTTGGTATCAATCTCTATCAATGAATCTATACAGCAATATAAGGCTAGATAATTCTCCTTTAATAATATTTATGCATGCATCTAACTCGACTTCTCCTTTTATTGCTCGCTGTAACTGGCAAGTAAGATGCTTATCAATGCAAAATAGCTAAGTAACAATAAGTTGTGCTTTAAACCGGTATTTATTATCATGAAAATTATAGAAGTGTATCTACGTTCAAGTAGGTAATTTCAAGTCTATCTGTACGTTAAAAATCCTGTGCTCATCACTTTCATATTGCCATTCCTTAGCAAAACATAAAAACTTCTAGCTGTCCAAAATAAATGCAAATTGTATTAATTTTACCTAACACTCACATGTGAGGTAACTTTCTAAAAACTGCTCGAGTGACCTTGAAATAAAACGTTCTTACAAAACCGCGGGCCACTCGCCGGCCCTACCTCCCCCTCCTATGCAACGTACCGGGGATCTACGCACGCTCACTACATGCGCACGCGTCTGCATGTGTGCGCCACACCCACACCCGCCCAAACACGTGCGACACACACGCGCGCACCGATATCTAAGACAACTAGAAAGGACCAGTGAAACATCTAGTCCGGCCTTACAGGCTGCGATGCGATTTAACGTTTAGAGTTTAGGCTATTTCGAGGTCCGCGTGACCAGTTTTTGCGATTCAAAAAGAACAATAAAAGGAAGCATTCTCCGAATGGAATGCGGATGACGCTCACGGATGAATCAGGGGTATTGGTGTTTTTACTGTGATATCTTACGTTGCATAAACGAAACGCTATTTCTTTAAATGAACTAGGTACCTACGTATTTTTCCAGTTCTCTTGAAAGCAGCATCTATTACGTGTTGCCTTGGCGCCGACGCGCGCTAACAAAACACACCTTAAAATTCTAGCAGTTTTGAAATCA
>DWQK01002704.1:0-12651 GCA_018231225.1 Noctuana stator | reverse complement strand
GATGGCTATGTGCTAAATATAAAGATGTACTCGGGAAAGGAAACAACAGAACAAAGCATCAATGAAACCGAGTCTAAGACGGAAAAACTAGTAATGAGATTAATGCGCCCATACTTGCTACGTGGTCATCATCTTTTTATGGACAATTTTTATAATTCCGTGAATTTATCACAGAAATTGATCGATTTGAAAACCCACTGCACCGGAACCTTACGTTCAAATCGTAAAGGAAATCCAGCTTATATTATAAAGAAAAAACTGAACAGAGGTGAGCATGTATGGGCACGCAAATCTAAGGTTTATGTCTCAAAGTGGAAGGATAAACGGCCAGTAATGATGATTACCACTGGCCAACATCCTTCGATTGTTGAAGTGAGAAATAGATTTGGCAAGACAAGACTGAAACCTGCAGAAGTGGAGCTTTATAACAAGTACATGTCGGGCATTGATAGGGCCGATCAAATGATTTCTTATTATTCATGTCCCCGAAAAACTATTAGATGGTACAAAAAGGTATTTTTTCATTTTCTGGATATTGCGGTGTGGAATGCCTATTTCCTATTCAAAAAATATAAGAAAAACAATGCCTCTACGTATCATTATATAAATTACCGCGAAGAATTGATCAAAATGATGATAGGGATAAATGATCGAAATATCAAGGCGACAGACATGGTCAATCAAGGCAGCATTTATGATAACAGACGATTCCGATCAAGTAACTCATCTGCTAGTCAGTCGGTCAAGAGTTCTGCAACTGAAAATATCATGACTGGTCACTGGCCCGAACAAATATTATCACGACCCGGTACAGCCAAAAAGTTTGCTTTCCTGAAGTGCAAAGTTTGCACAAAAAAAAATATTCGAAAGGAAACGAGCTATCGCTGCAAAGGATGCCCAGATAAACCCCCATTGTGCCCATCATGCTTTGAAGCCTATCATAATAATTTAAGTCTTGACAATAATTAATTTTACATTATGAAACTGATTAAGACTGTTTAAGACTGATAAAATAAAACTTAATTACTATTTTGCTAAGAAGTTTGTTCCTTAGTTCATTTTCAATTGTTTATTCGTTAAAAGGCTTATAAAATGACACCAGTTAATAAAAAATCTCCTATATGGGAATATTATGAGATTTGTAGTGAAAATAATAAACTGGCCCAGTGTTTGCTATATAGCATCAAGATCTCGAGAGGCGGAGAAGGAAAGAAAGCAAGTAAGTAAAACCTCAAGTTAATTTAATAGTTTTAAATAGTTTTATTCACTTAATACGTTTACGTAGGAAGGTGGTTAACTGGTTACGTCTTAAACTACTTATTTACTTGTTGTTGTACTATACCTACTTGTAGATAGTTACAAAAGAAAGGTGATTATTTTTTTATTACCCAAGTTGTTTCAGTATAAAGTTTTATGAGAAATTATTGATTTATATTTTTTCGATTTCCTATAAGATAGACAAGGGAAATAAAATAACTTATTTATAATAAATAAATTATTTTAAATAAATTTATAATTAATTTTTTTTTTTTTATTTACAGCTACAAAATCTTTAAAAAACCATCTTAAAACCAAACATGCTGACCAATACGCTGCTTTAACTAATTTTGCATCGACAAGTAGCAGCAACACGGGCAGTACTTCTACCGATTTCGAGATGCCAGCAGTACCTGGAACGTCCAAATCAAAAGAACGGCAGCTAACCCTAAAGGAAACATCAGAAAGGAAATTGCTCTGGGACATTAATGATCAGAAATCAATAAAATATCATTACTTAATTGGCGAAATGATTGCTTTAGACAACGAACCATTGTCACTTGTTGAACGAGTTGGATTTAAGAGGCTTATGGCAAACGCTTTGCCCCATTATAAAGTACCTGGTCGCACTTACATGACCGAGAAAATTGTTCCTGATATATACAACAGAATTTGTGCTAAAATAGAAGCCAGTATTTCACAGGCAGCAGCATTATCAGTGACATCTGATATATGGACATGCCAGCACAATAATGAGAGCTTTCTGAGCTTCACTGCGCACTGGATATCTCCAGAGTTCATTCTAGAACATAGCGTTTTAGCTATGAAATCATTTCCCGGCTCACATTCTGGTATCAATATTGCAAAAGAACTCAATACTATTACAGAAAGATGGAATATTCCTCAATCCAAGATCCATTTACTTGTCCACGATAGTGGCTCTAATATGATAAAAGGTGTGCGAGATGCAGGATATGATTCAGGCAGGTGCTTTATTCATTCACTGCAACGAGCTATAGAGGAGTCCCTAAAATCTCAACCAGAGATACTACAGATGATAGCGACTGCAAGACGAATTGTTACCCATTTTAATCATTCTGGCTTAGCAGAGCAGAAACTTAAATCCATTCAACAAGAACTTAACTTGCCAAACCACCAACTAGTACAAGATGTGAGCACACGCTGGAATTCTACGTATTATTTAATGGAGCGGTTATTAGAACAAAAGCGAGCTGTTTCCTTGTACATAACAGATCATGAAACTTTATTAAATCTAACGCATGCACAATGGGAACTATTGGAACAATGTATCAAACTTCTCAAACCATTCGAAGAGATTACAAAAATAACCAGCTCAGGTATCTCTTGCATCTCTGAGGTGATTCCACATGCAGTAACTTTATTAAAATATCTGGGAAAAGCAGAGACAGCTGAGAAAGTACCAAATTTAGTAACAATGAGATCTTCACTGCAAGCCGAGCTTGAAAGGCGATTCAGCTTCGATGACAAAAACAAATATCTTGTAGCTACTTTTCTGGATCCTCGCTTCAAAACGAGTTTCCTGGGATTGGTTCAAGCAGAAAGAGCAAGACAAACAATTCTTCTAGAAGCTCTGAAAAAAAGTTGTGATGAATCTAGTAGTACCGATGACGATTCTTCTCCACTTCGTAAAAAAAGAAACTTGAATGAAAATGATAGGACTATTGAAATACATGACAGTTTTTGGAACTGCTTTGAGGAAGTCGCAACAGATAATATGCGAAATGTTAATGATGAAGAGGACATGGAGAAGAATGCTGTGGCAAACGAGTTGGATTTTTATATGAAAACAGTTCGCTTAGATCGGAAGGCCGACCCTTACAAGTGGTGGTTCGCAAACGAAAAACAATACCCAAACCTTTCGAAATTTGCTAAAGTGTATCTTTCTTCTCCTGGAAGTAGCGTGTATAGTGAAAGGTTATTTTCTGAGGCTGGTATCATTTACGATGAAAAGCGTAATCGTTTGCTACCAAGAAATGCTGAAAAGCTTGTTTTTATTCATCATAACTTACCATTGGTTAATTTTAATTACTAAAGTGTTGTAATTTTGGAAATAAATACATAATTTTGAGTAATATGCTTGTCTTTTTTACATGGTTTGGTATTCGGTATTCGGCCGAATAGTACCTATTATTCGGCCGAATACCGAATAGCAAAAAAAGTGGCCGAATAGGCCGAATAACGAATAGTTGCCGAATATTCGTGACATCTCTAGTTTTGTCAAACATTTCGCAAACATCGCATGTAAAGTAAAATGTCACTGAAAATTACATTAACGTTTAAAAGGAAACACTTCAATAACTTTATTTTTTATTTATTACAACAAACAAATTTAATATAAGTATATCAATTTTAATACTTGTCATTTCATTATCATTTCTTATCCTCTCTACCTGTTCACTTTAGGCTGGTGTGGTGCAATAGGTATACTTACTACGAGTCTTCCTCAGCCAGTTAGAAATAATGGTAGTAATAATTGCTGACGCTTGAAATTAAAAGGCACGATTCTCGAACCGTTCATTAAAATATTTCATACCTTATACAAAAACCAAAAGTAAAAGTTTCAACTACAATTAGTTATTAATTCAGAAACAGAACCTTTAATAAGTATCACATTAACTGTCATTGTATCCGTAAACAAATTATACAGTTGCAAGCGCATTAATTCGATAAAGAGTAGCAAAAAAATAATCATTTGTTTGTACAACGCCTCATAACATAGAAAATTACACGGCTGAGCCGTTTCTGAACGTATTCATTGCTAGTTCGTAAAAAAGAGGAAATAAAAAAAACGAAACAACTCATAGATGAGCCTTGATCATAAATAATAGAATCATTAACATCTGCCGCTATGATTTCAACCATAAATTTTTTAAGGCGCCAAAAAAACAACGATTCTTAACTGGAGTCTCGTTGGGGCGTTATCGGAAAACGACGTGTTTGACGGTTATTGCGTTACGTTATTTTTAATTTCCTTGTTTTAGACAATTTAATTTTTTTCTAATTTAAACTTTTTTGTTTTTAGAATGCATGTGGGATAGGAAACGTGCGCGGCTTTAGTTTTTATCTACCTATATCTCAGCTCAGAAGTTATCTGTAGCAGTACATAATGTAGGTATACCTAATACGTAAAGGGTTTTAATATTATTTCAGTTACTATGATCCTTTCGGCCTCAGTACACTTCCATTTAGGCATAGACAATTTTGAAATTGCTCTGTGAAAATGTCAGAGATTTGAAACTGTTTTTGAAAGTTTCAAAATCGCAAAATGATAAAAAATTAAAAGGTTTACTAACCAAATGATCTGAGTGGGGGTCTCGAGGCGCACTAGGTGCTGGATTGGGCCACAGCAACTTTGACAACATCCGTTGGCTTTGGCTATAGATGAGCTCCTACGAAGGAGAGAAAAACGAACTTTAGTCATGTGCGAATAAAGGCGCAATACGCCTGACAAGCGAACGGGATTGTTGTAATTGGCCGGCAGTAGCTAGTCGACCTAGTTCTGAAATAGTTTATTGAGGAAACGAAGCATAGGTCTAAAGAAACAGTAGGTATAAAATATACAGCATAAAACAACACAAAACAACAAAAAATTAAATTAAAACTGTCATGTTGAATCGCAAGTACCTGTTACCGAGTACTGTCGACTTATTTTTTGCAATTACTAATTTCTATGCTTATGGATACAAAGAGTTTAAAAAATATAGTCCAGTAATCGATACGTGTGTGTAATTTCTCAACGCCAAGAGCCGCTTAAGGAAACTAAATAGTATTGTAATTGCGGCCCAACTAAGGCATTGAACACATGTAGACAATTAAAACGGCACGCAGAACTATCAGTAATGCAGGATTCCGGTAACAAGGTGGGTCGTGTAGTGTGTACACGTTTCAATAAAATATTGGACGTTTCTCAAGCCAACATGAGCCAAAGAATATTTTTTCCTCGTAAGAATACAACTCATTTACATACGTTAAAAAAGAACCCGAAATTACCGTTATTAATAAGATGTTAATTGAAATAAGATGGTAATACCTGTGACGTTATTATAAAATTCGTTGAAAATAAATTTCACATATCAAATTCTTTTGTTTACCTACAGTTTTCACAAAAAATATTATTTAATCAACCTTACTGAAACTGTAGGTCGAACAATTTTTGTTTACGAGAACGAATTTGTAATAGCATGTAGCATGTGCAATGTCTGAAATCTATGTCTAGGACACCTATAGGATTTATTGAACCTAAAGTCTCCAAAGAAACTTTAAGTCTCAAAATGTTTTCTAAGCTTCTTAAAACATAGCTACACTATTCACACGTTTCTAAGAATCAACAGGCCGTAACAAAATAACCGATATAACATCGAAGTGAGTGAATAAGTGGATTATTAATAATAATAACACGTTTTTACTCAAGCGCCCGCGCCTCCGGCGAGGCCCGAGGCAGCGCGTTGCATTGCCAACTAACTCTCGGTAACTAGTAGTACCTATTGCAAGCAAAAACATGTAAGTATATCCATGTTTATGTAACTTTCCTTTATTGATCTGAAACATCTAATAGCGAGCTTTGAAGTTCTTTGCCACGGAAGTAAAAAGACACCGAGTAAAGGTAGAATAGAGTAGTGCTATTTATTTTCCTTTCTCTCTATCTCACTGTTCCGTGTTTATTACGTTATCTTGTGTAAAAATGCTATCAAACTAATAGCAGTGAAGGTTGAAAAGTAAAAACGTTGTAAACAAATATATTAAAATTTCACTTTTTGTAGGTGCGTGGCTGTGAATTTGGCAACAAGTAAAAAACATAATAATTACAAAGCTAACACTGTGCATTCAAAAATAAAAAAAATGCGTAGGTAATATGAGAAAAGGAACATTAATTCTTATTACTAAGTAGAACAACAAATTAAAACGGGTGTAAAAATTAATTCTCCGCATGTGAAAAACGTATAAAAACACTCTTGTAACGAAAACCTTATGTTTTCACAATCTCACACATTACTAGGACAAAGAGCCCACGTGAACAATACAATACTTGCAAGCTAAAGAAAAACTTATTTCAAAACGAGTAACCAAAAGTTTGTTACACCTGCATAAAGGCGTGTTTACACTACGTGGTTTACTTTTATAGCAGGTGTCTCTATGCTGTCCGCAATTTACAAAAGCGTTGTGCGTTCAGACAAGGACTTCTTTAACTAAATACACTTTTGCTTATTATAATACATAAACAAAATAAAAGAATATAACTCGCGTCACGAAAACAACAAACTTCAAAATTGTCGCACACATACTTAATTCAAAATTTGCAAATTTAAAACTTTTATGGTTTTCTCATACAATGACATCCATTGTCAGAACTGGACCAAACGGGACCACACGGTAAGCATCAGCTTTCAAACAAAAAAAGAATCATCAACGTCCGCTCACCCAGTCAAAAGTTAAGAGGTGACTAACCTAAAAAAACAGTCGAATTGAGAACCTCCTCCTCATAAGAGGTGATAAAAGCTAACCTACGTAACATACCTATATGCAGTTACTTTACAATTTGATCAAAGTTTCCTAAAAATATCTTAAGTAAACAAGTTACATAGTATAATAAAAATTTTACGCTTCACTGTAAACTTTTATGTTAAACCAATAACGCAGATAACTTAAAGAGAGTTGGAGAGACGCGCCAAATGTTGTCGACGCCCGCTAAAAAGTATAACGAGTCAGTAATAATAGGTTGAGCAAAGTTCTCGCCTGCAAAACAAACAGAGTCGACAGAGTAGGGAACTCGCAGAGAACGCTAAATTACTTTAATAATGCGGTGTCTGCTTCAGCAAATATTTTCTTAGCGACCCATGATTTATTACACTGTCTTGTATTAACAAAACGGATTGTCAAAGTTCGTTGGAGTTAAATGGTTAAACGGTTGTGTTTTGATGCAGATGTCTTGGCGATAAGCTTAAGTCGGCGTTGAACTGTCTTTTTTTTTTAACTTTTGATGAGGTTTTTAAGATAATTATGAGTTAAGCTAAATATGTATAGGAAAATTGAATATCGAACATTTAACTTAATGTTATACTCACGTTTTATTGACGAGTAAGTAACTAATTTGATTTAAAATAAATGTTGCAGAAATTATTGATTGACTACTTAATTGAGATTATGACAATATTCATATTTAATTTTGAAATACATCTTATATCAAAGATGTATTTAAGTAATGCTTATTTAGATTTTTATCTCAATCGTAATTAAAAATGTTATTTGACAAGAACTATGACGTCATAGTTCTATTGTTCATACAAAATGTATGAGAGGGTGGCGTTTTGACAGCTCATAAAAAGTCTCTCAGTTGACTAGTTTCTTTATAAAAATTAAATAGACATTACATAAGTTTTCTTAAAAATTATACACATTTACAGGTAACAAGGTAAAAATGATTGATATACGGTCTATCCATCTTTGATTTGTCTATGGCATCCACGGAAAGTGGGCAGTGAGGGACCGAGTTTACACCAATAATATCGATATTAATCTCACGTAATACAGCTGTCATCGTAATCGTATGTCGAGAACCGGTTTCTTGTGTCGTTGTAAATCAATCGATATTATTTATCGATAGAATGATTTATTTATCGATGTGGTTTTAATGTTATTAACTACACATTTATAATAAGACAAAAAATAAAAGACTACAAAAGTGGACTTAACATTAAGTAGATATATGTTTTCTGATCTTATTAGATTATAGAATCTTGATCACGTGTTCCAAGAATGCCTTGAGCCCTTTTTTATGTCCCACTGCTGGGCGCGGGTCTCTCCCCACAACCGGGAAAGGCCTGGAGCATACTCCACCACGCTGCTCCAATGCGGATTGGTGGTTCCAAGAATGACAATATTTAATTTCTAAAAACATAATAGGTACCTACATTTCTATTGATATTCATATACATTTACTAGCTGAGCCGGCAAGCTTCAGACCGCCTCAAAATCAGTAAATTATGCATATAAACCTTTTTCTCGAATCACTCTATCTATTAAAAGAAACTGCATCAAAATCCGCTGTGTAGTTTTAAAGATCTAACCATACATACATACATACATACAGACATAGGGACAGACGCGGGAAGCGACTTTGCTTTATACTATGTAGTGATTAAAAAAACTGCAAATTATGGATTGTAATTATGAGTGGTAAGCTCCCAAATTATTACCGAAAATAATTAAAAACTCCACTTCAAACTATGTTAGTACTATACATAAAAGATAGGAATTATACCTCGGTATCTATAGGGAGAGATTTTTCCCATTCCTTCCCAATATGACGTCGATAGCTTACAACTTAATACTAGGACATCAGAATTTAATTTAGTACTGGTTGATTGGCAGTTACGGGAAATTGCATAAGCCGTGCTACGGACTACCACGGTAATACCGGCTTGTGGGTAACCTGCAATGAAATATGAACAGGTTCCTACTGTAATCGAGGAGCTTGATATATTTCTGATAAGACTCTTAAAAGACCCACAGTGCTTCAGATGAGACCACTACCTACTTAGGTCTCTTAGGTACTATGCATTTTCAAACGACTTCCTAAAATAAGGACATGGTACTCAATTCGACTGTACTTTTTACGTTTGTTACGTCATAACTTTGAAATGGGTGAACCGATTTGGATGATCCTTTTTTCATTTGAAAGCGGATACTTCCCGTTTGGTTCCATTTTAATTTGGTCAAGTTCTGACAGCGGTATCCATGAGAAAACCATATTTCTAAGTCTTAAATTTAAGTAGATATATGTGCGACATCATGTCGATTTTTATCGTAACGCGAGTTATAACAATAAAATTATTTTAAAGATGAGGGAACTACTGAAAGATGACCAGGAAACCAATGGTTGTGTCGAAATAAAAATTAAATCCATTGAAACAGATTAAATGTTGACCATAAAATGTCGGAACTTACTACGTCGACAACTCATTTGGATATTAATCACAATTTAATTTAATTTGTGCTCATAGCCAGGGTGTAATCCCATTTTGATTCCTGTGTTTTAATTGATATAACTAACTCCTCAGCCACCAAACCAGTCCGTACCACCCATTGCACCATAATAAAACATGAGTTGACAAATACCCAATCGCCCAGATACATCATAAAGAAGCCCCGAGAACCAGTTATTACTTCATACGAAATAATATAATGTCAAGAACTTAATCAGACCGGCATCGCGAGACGAGGTCCGGTGCAGGGCGCAGGGTGTAATTATCGGGCAGTTGTACAAATATGAATGGGCCCGGCGCCCGCGCAGCCGGCACGCCTCGACGCCGGAGGGCGGATTAACTACTCCCATAAACATTCGGGTCTAGTCTGTCCGCTCCTCTCGATATGGACACAGAAAATGACGTGAGCGCTACACTTGAATACCACCATCAACTCGAATCACGACTCGCGCCGCGACAGCCGATGCGATCTCACCACAAATATCGGTCAATAAACGCCGCTGATATATAGATCGAGCGGCGAGCCGAACCGCCACGGAGCGAAAGATCGACGCTAATTAAGCTCCATAAAACTGAATATCGGTCGTTACAGTCGTTACCTTTCACCGAGGCCGACGACGAATTCTATTCGAGACGACGAAAAAAGGAAGGAATCGCCTCACATGCGCGAGCCCACCTTACGATCGTCGTAATAGATTAATGATATAGCCTGCGAGGTCTGCGTTTAAGCGAGAGCTGGATGAGGTCGCCGGTGAGTCGAGTGTGTCGGGTGAGCCGAGGAGCCGGTGCCGTGCAGTAATGACGCGGCGGGCGCCACCCGCGTCACCCGCGTGCGTGCGAGCGGGACGCAGCAATACCCGCGAGCGGGACGCAGCAATAATCGATAGAGGCGCCACCGCCGCGCCGCGGGGCGGCGCCCGCGTCGGCCCCACGCGCACAACACATCTTATTGAGAAATTCCCGAGATGATGCATAATTCTCCTTTTGGTTTCCTGTGTAGTTATTTTACTCCCTGTTAACAATATTACCATTTCGGTGACCGGCTCGCAGACGCATATTTTATCGGCAACATCGTCTCTTTAGTGGGGTCTGACTTGTACGCGCTTCGCTGGGTAAACAGGTGATTTATAACGCTGTGCAAATTCGACGTACAGGCGTCCTGATGCCGTGTAAAACCCGAATTGGCTAGCTCGTAATGCTGTATTAGGGCGTGATTTGCATATAAATATGATTAAGTATATGAATAGTTATATTTATATCTAATTAATTGTTTGGTTTAATATCTACAAAATGTACCTCACAATATAATATGTTTGTTAATTATGACCTATTTGATATTTAACTAGTAAATTTTATAGAAGGTAGGTATGAAATCCGTTTCATGTAAATCGACTACTTTGGACAGATGTAGCGTATGATATCTACTGTATTATCATCAGACAGATTGCTACTCATCTACCAAATCGTTTAGCAATTAGTATTTAGATACCTTGCACGGCAGCAAATAAACGAACGTACAAAGAAAATTTCACGCGAATTTCTCAAGCTCGACGCACTGAGCGAAGCTGTTAAAACAGCAATCAGGTCTTATCGGACAGTTATGTTAATAAGACATGCTAATTCCGAAAACCAACAAGCGGCGAGCAAAACGACTTGAGCCGGGGGCCAAAAAATGAAAAAGAGTTAGGTATATATGAGCCGACGGGCGCCATGGGGCAATTATGAACCCTAATCCGAGTTCGACGCACGAAGGCAGAGAATGTGAGGTCCTGTCAGTTTTTTCAAAGGACTACATTTTTCGCATAGAGATTCGTCAGGTCTTCTTAGAAAAGAATGCGCGGACTAAATCTGTCTTCCGTTAAGTGATTTCTTGGAAAAACGTTTGCTTTCTTCTTTACATTTGACGACACATGTGGTGTAGTGGTTACCACGCCAGTCCAGCATCCAAAGGGTCCCGGGTTCGATCCCAGGCAGAAATTTGCACACGCACAGCCCCATACTAGGATTACCCGTGTCGTGGGTGCCATGGACACATACGAAGACAAATGCACAAACACCCAGACCTTTATTTATATTTCTGACCCACCACAAATCGAATCCAGGGCTTTTGAAATAACAGACAGGCATGGTATTTATACTAATATATAAAGCTGAAGAGTTTGTTTGAACGTGCTAATGTCTGGAACAACAAGTCTGGAGCAACAAGATAGCTACATTCATAAGGTTATCAAGCATTACGTTGCAATTCTTAACGCGGGTGAAACCGGGAGGCACAGTTATACCACTATATAACGGAATCGTCTATAAATTATTCCTTCGTTCGTCTAACGAACCAAACCACAAGTAACTATGCGAACGATTTACATTGTATGACATGATACCTATAGAAACGAGTATCTACCTCAACTCGGCTCCATTGTAGTACTACCGGTCACTAATCCTATAATTCGAGAGGGCGTGACCGGCGTGTGACGTCACACCGGCCAGCCAATCACGGTCCGGGACACCGGAGCTTATTGTCACCCTTGCTATTGATATTGAGATAGGCCTAGATCGGATGTCTGGCGAATCCGTGGGAAGTCGACTTTTGGACAAGCCTCATCTTGCGTGGTTCTTACGATACCGATTTTAGAATGAAAAAACGTTTATTTTTATACGACTTCAAAAATAGGAGCAAGACGACTTCAAAAATTGGGAGGAATTGCACAAGTCGACTGTATTTTTTTTAAATTTTTTTTTTACGTTTGTTACCTCATAACTTTCGACTGGGTGAACCGATTCGGATGATTGTTTTTTTATTTGAAAGCTGATGCTTCCCGTTTGGTCCAGTTTTAATTTGTTCGAGTTCTGGCAACGGCGGCCATGAGAAAACCATAGTTATAAGTCTTAAATTTAATATATGTTCACAGCTATATTACATACCTACCTATGTCACATGTTTTGAGATATTTTTACGTGAAAATTCTAATGTATACTAATAATATAAAGCTGAGTTTGTTTGTTTGAACGCGCTAATCTCAGGAACTACTGGACCGATTTGAATAATTCTTTTTGTGTAAGATAGTCCATTTATCGAGGAAGGCTATCGAGCGTTACGATGCAATTCTTAACGCGGGTGAAACCGGGAGGCACAGCTAGTTGAACATAGTTAAACAATGTCTATAAAGATTAGTCATTTTTAGTCATTAGCTGAAGAGTTTGTTTGTTTGAACGCGCGAATCTCTGGAACTACAAGTCGGATTTGAAAAATTCTTTCCGTGTATGATAGCTACATTCATGAGGAAGGTTAGCTATCAAGCATTACGTTACAATTCTTAACGCGGGTGAAACCACAGGCAAATCTAGTTAAAAAATTCAAAGTACCAAAACT
>DWQK01002703.1:0-12653 GCA_018231225.1 Noctuana stator | reverse complement strand
TTATAAAAAGTTCGTTCAGTAAGACGCTTAACTGAACTAGGACAGAAATCTGCCTCAAACACAAGTCACCGAGAGTAATTTCCAATCCAGCCCAAAATTATGAACCAAAACAACTACTTAGACCAATATAAGAATTGCTAATCCCTTGTTCCGATAAAAATGCACCTCTTAGCACCTGTAACGAAAAACAATTACCGAAACGTCCGACAAACTGAACCATTAGCGATTTGTCACGTTTTGTCGACTACATTGTACTTAGCGGAGGATTCCTCAAACTACTACTATTTCTTTGGTAAACTTAAATATTTAAAAGTTTAAAAAGGACCTGAGTTCACTTCGAATGTGAGTAGACTGACCAGGTGACCATCTATGTACGAGCTCAGTAGCTCTGGTCTCAAGTTTTAACCCATATTAAAATTTCCTTTCGGCCTATTGCTACTTTGTAAGTTGGTCGTGTCCAAAATCGGGATAACGTGCTTGAACCTACATTCGTTACGAACAAAGTACTTGGCAAAAAGTGAGATTCACAGTACATAGTTCAGAGTAGATTAATATACGTAAATGAAAAATAGTATAGATACTCGTACTATAATTTAACGAGCAAACATCTGGCTAAATTAATTAAATTGTCGTTTAAACTGCGAGCTACGAGCATAAATTGTCTCTTAAGTGGATCATCTTATACACCTTTCGCGAAAAATGTATCAGCCTTTGGCATGCAATAATAACTTTGAGCGGCGTAGCTGGTTCAGGAGCGTGCACCATACGATTAATGCTTTACTAACACTGAACTTTCTAGAAGCTCACGCACGTTCACTTTCCCTCGCGACACGACGTAAGGACTGTGGCTTTGTCCAAAAATATAAGAAATAAAAATATTTCCTGAAAATTTCAGGTAATCATAAAATTATAAAAGTGTGTTTAAGACACGCTTTACTTTTTCATGTTAAAAATAAAAAAAAATATTTTTCATACTGTTTTCACTTCATACAAAAACATTTGGACAGATAACTTACAAACCCCGGCTCTCGCTAATCAGGGAAAAGGGAAACTTTCACCTCTGGTCAGTTCTAAAGGTAATTAATTAGGACACGGTTCCTATGGGAACTCTTACATTTCCCGTGAGAACGCTCAATTACCTACGCTGCGATACATAGTAAATGCCCTAATCTCGGCATCTCGACAATGGCGCACGATTAGTAAACGATTATTGCACTTATTACAATTGAACAAGGTTTTGGTATCATAATAAAGCAACCAAAAACAACTTTTCATATGGCAACAATACTATAGTTTCTGTGCCATTACCCAACAACACACACAGGCATATAACATAATACATTTTCATCCACACAGACCACTACTGATACATAAACATGTACAAAGCCCCAACGGGCTTTTATCGAACGCTTAAGGACGCAAGGTCCGGCAATTAGTGAAGCGCGCACCGGAAAGGACAGCGAATATGCGCTCCGCCACCTCACCCCCGCGCACGAAGCGGATAATCAACGTTCTCTGGAACAACACGTGACAACAGAGATACATACTCGTGTACTCATACACACATATATGACATACATTATTAAGTCTAATAAAGGAAATCTTAATGATCAATTTAGATTTCTGTTCCCATTTGTGTTATCGTGGAACAATAAAAAAGTAAGATTGATTTTAAACTAAATTAACAAATCAGAGACTACAATTTTATTTGAGGGCAATTTAATTTTTTTGAATAAGCTTATTAATTTCCTTCAGTAGGTTAAGTTACATCCACTAACTAATAACACATACACTGCAGACATCGGTCCATTAAGTTCTTAACCCTATCAATACTTAGAAACTAGAAAGTAACTACACACCTACATGGCGATAAAATACAAACGCAATACTGTTTCTAGTTAATAATAGCAACACCATTACGACATCCACGACGGTGCATTACACGCGCGGCCGCCCGTCGCCTGTCTATACCTGATGTTGACGCTTGCGATCTTATTACCGCGTCGAGAGGAGAAAAAAAATAAAGGAAGCGACGGCAGCGACCTCGCGGAGATTTATGGAGGCGCGGCGCCGCCGGGGGCCGATGGGCTAGGGCCGGCCGTTCGCTGACTCAGTAAAAAGGTACTTGTACAAACTCCCATAAAACATACATAGAAGTTTGATTTGGTTAAACGAAATTTCAACATGTGGGTGGGTAAAACATAATATTATAATAATGATATAAAGATGAAGATTGTTTGTTTGAACGCGCTAATATCAGGAACTACAGGACCGATTTGAAAAATTCTTTTGTGTAAGATATTTCATTTCGAGGAAGGCTATAGGCTATCAAGCGTTACGTTGCAATTCTTAACGCGGGTGAAACCGGGGGGCACAGCTAGTGTATATCATAATAAGGTTAGAATTTATTCGCATACAAAACATAGTTTCATGACTTCAAGACTATAATATATTTTACTCCAACTTCAAGAAATGTAGTGTACCTAATTAACGTCTGATGCTAACTTTACTGTGGTGTCTGTTTGATCTAAAAACCGGGCGGGCATAATGTTTATTTCTTTGCTCGAAAGCTTAAAAAAATGTTGGCTTTCCAATTTTGAACCGTCAACCATCGTATTTACTGACTTCAGAAGGAGGTTCTATGTTGGACTGTATACATTTTTTCTTTTTTTTATGCATGTTCGGTAGTTTGTGAACCGATTTTCGTGATTTTTGTCTCCCGACAAAATCGATTTGCCAAGTCTTTCGATCGACATTCGTCTACGTGCATACCGATAATTTAAACATACGTACAATCAATATCTGCGCCGTCTATCAGTAACAAATTGCATAAGCATCTCGGATGCAATCCGAATCCGTTCGCTTATTATGCCATGTCACGAAACTATTAATTATACAAAATAACAAGCGCGGTCATTGGCGAGCTGTCCGCGCGTGATTTATCGCAACCCGTCGATGGACAGTGTGCATAAGCGCATAAGCGCATCTGAACATCAAATATTGTTAGTGCGGCCATAAAACATAGGCTCTGGTATATATAAGATCTTTTCTGTTCCCCGTGCACTAACCTTTTACCTTTCAACAACGGGTGAAATTGCATTGATCTCCCTAAATTCTATTTGCAATTTTCCAATGAAATCACAAACGAAAAATACTGTCAACGTACCACTTTTCTCATGTATCATTTGTTCGCTCTCTTTTAAACACAACAGATGTAAAGAAACAACTGCGACATTTCAAGTCTTCGTGTCACTGGTCTGGTCGCCACCAACCCTTCTCAGGAAGTGTTCCCACGAATATCCCCGCACCAACCGTCTATATTCTAATTGCGATGTCTCTTTGTGTAGCGCGAGACCACGGGGACGCGGGTCTACAGCTAAATACAATAAGTACGTAAATATTTATAGCTCGCGTGACGAAAACAACCTATTTCAAAATTGTTGCGCACATACTTAATGCAAATTTGCAAATTTAAGGTTTTCTCATGGATGACCTTGTCAGAACTGTATTAAATTGAAATGAGACAACGCAAAAAGCACCAGCTTTCAAATAAAAGAAGAATCATCAAAATTCGTTCACCCAGTCGAAAGTTGATGAGGTAACAAATATAAAAGAAATATTTTATATATTAGAATAAACATTTCCCATAATAACCTTCAACCATTTTTACATCCCTCTGCTGGGCACCGGTCTCTACCCACAACCAAGGAAGGCCTGGAGCATACTCCACCACGCTGCTCCAATATGGATTAGTGGCCAACCCGTGTCGGTTATTGTCAAACCACCGAAAAGGCCTCAAACTAGGTTAAACGACTGTTATCTATCGATAACAATCGGGACCGACGACTTTTCGTGCCCTCCGAAGCACGAAAACGCGCTTGAAATATAAAATAACATTCTAAAAAGTTTGGAACATTGGACCATACTGTTCCTTTTACTCTACGGCAATGCGTTACGAGTACGAGCGCACGGCTTCTACAAAAACCTCAACCCATTGTGAAGGCACGTCGCGATGTAGGCCGCGGTATTAAACGCAGCACAAAGAACAGATAGACATGGCTTGCGGCATTGCAAATGTGTCGATGGTCAGTAGGTCTATTTTTACGTATTCTTCTCTTCCGCCAACTCCAGAAGTCAACTGCGGAAGTCCACTTTCTACGTATTAATCTTGGTCAATTAATTATTGTAACCATTGTATTTGTGATAAGAAGTAAACGATTTTATCGATATTATTATTCATCTATTTGGCCTTTATAAAATAGCTTCTGAACATTTTTTAGTTGACGCCTTTCAGTGCTCCAGTGCTTTCTGATAAGAGTAGATACATTACTAATGAACCATTTTACATGAAATAACTACTTCTTCAAATTCTGTCACCTCAGTACCAGTATATAGTTACTAATTTCTTCTGAAATCTGACATTTGAATGATCAGCGTGAAAACGTGTTTATTAATTAACATTTGATATTGGTGGTCGTTGCTACGTAAAAATAGTAAATACAGTAACTTCTAAAATATTTCACGTACATGGAACTATATTAAATAATAAATCAAAAGTGTAATCCATCAGAAAAAATACTACACTGTACAGATGTCAGAAACCATAAACTTTTCATATTTTTTTACTTATATCCTATAAATAAGTAAATAACTGATCACATTGTCAGCCCCATTTAAATATATCTACATACCTAAATATCATCGACATTTCTAAAAACAAATAACTCTATGACGTTAAACAACTCGCTCGTCGACCGCCGATGGCGGATGCTAAAGATATTTTACATAAACGTTGCAAACAACGTCCGATTCAGTGGCGGCACAGAGCCACAATCGTCCGCTGAAAAGCGATGGCTTTTGCCGATTCGTTTTGCAGAAAAAATATTAACGTTCTCATGGACTTTTATTCAAAAGGCACTGAAAGTACTGAAACAACTGAAACTAGCTGTCATCCATCTGTATGTGTCGTGTAAGTCCGTATAAAGCCATGTTGTTGTACGCCGTATAAAGTATATTGGCAAATATAACTACGTAAGTAAGTAATTGAATATTAGTTTACATTTTAGTACATACCTAAGACTACGTATTAAATTTTTAATTAAAACATCACGACCCCAATACCCCTTAACTTATTCATTTAGCGCAGTGATTCATCGGCTAGATGTCCCTAATGTTGACCGAGAGAAAAGCCACCTACAAGAAGCCAGCACAACTATGTTCTTTAGTTTATACACGAATAAAAAATTATCCCAATAAATAGGAACACACACAGCGTTCAAAAAATTTCCTCCAACAGATTAGGAATCTTACAGGGAAAATTGTCCCGTAAACAAACAACTCGCACAATAAAAATTTAATATGTAAAGTTAACAGAACTGCAACGCAGCATTGAGTTTGAAGTCTGAACAGTTACCTCTTGAATTCTTTCAAAAGCGAGGTCAAGTTACAACTTGAACCTTCCCTTCTAGGATTTCCAGTTTCGAGATCACGAGATATCACAGTGACAGCGCTGTGTACTATCATCTAATCTGTGGCTGTGTGCAAACTTCATCTAATCTAATGATTCCCAAGGTCTCACCGCATTCTATGAATCTCAAAGCGATCACTCGCCACTGGCCATTCGCCACACCTCGGTCCAGGGCCGAACTTTGCAACAGTTTAATTTTATATACCCTACAGCCCTACACCTAATTAGGGATATTATACCAGGGAGTGGTATACTATTAACTATATTTAATGAGCAGGCTAGCTTGTAATGCAATGAAAAAAAAAAGAGTTTGTTTGTATTATGAACTGCCCTTCTGTACCCAAAAAAATAGGTGGGATAGGAATGGAATAAATAATTCGGGAACTTTAAGCTTCTCAGCTGTGAGGGTCACACAAGTAAGGTTTCATAAATGCATTCTCTACAGACTACTTAGATAGTTGAACCGACGTCTAAATACTGCCCTGCTTTTACTCACTTGACATACTACAAAGTATAATTGCCAACCATTTGCATAGTGCGTGACCAGCCTAACCATATATATCTTTAGGATGGCTGTTTGAGACATAGTAAGTAATGTCACCTACTAACGATTTTATTAAAGAAGTTAATGATACATAATATCATGTAAATGAGTGTAAATTAGTAAAAAGATTTATGTATGGAAAAGTTTCTGGTTTTTTTTTTTAATATTTTTTATATCCCTTAAATGTCTATTAATTTAACGAAAAGTTAGGAGGCTATGTTAGAAGGGTTAATATAGTATAGTATGTGCGCAAATGTACTGGCAGTTTAGCATTCTCTAATCTCAAACAAAAAAAAATCAAACAGATAATTAATGCAAATAAATACAGAGATACATTAGAGATGCTTATTTTTCTTTCAGACTAGTTCGAATTAGATCTTAGGTACGTAGGGAATATTGTAGTTCTTTACTCTACATAAAGTAGGGTTGACGGTTCGTAGCAAATATTTATAATTTCATTAAAGCGCGATGATGCAATCGCAATATCTTATCGAGACTACGCGTCGCGCAGTCGGCGGATGGGCATGAATACGCGGACGGATCGTCGCCGCCACCGCGCCGCCATTAGCGCTAACACGAGTGATGCCACACGTTCGAAATTGAAATCAGCCTTTTTGTTTTTAATTTGTGCGACGTGTCAACAAACTGTCACTTCATTATTCCAGTTTACTTAAATTATTATTATTAATTTAATGGAGTATCTTATTTTTGAGAAATGTGTCAACCTGCACGTTTGTAATAATTATTTAGGTACCAGAATTTACTAACTCTCCTCTACAATGCATTAAAACTTTTAAGTTCCCGCGCGCCATGACGATTGACATAGGTTAGAAAAAGTTAGTAATTTCTTTAATATGATATCCACACGAACGTAGTTTAGTGATAAACGTACTATTTAAAAAAAATGAAATAATTTGTTAGGGCAATTCCAAATAGAATTTTTTAGTCTCAATCCCTATACGCCCCATAAGGCCACATGTGGCCACCCCATTCGCGATACGGATCCGGTACTACTTGATAGGTCTCGTCTCGAGATATCCGCTTTCAGTGTAAGCGATGTTGTGTTTATGACAAACGCGCATACTACGCAATGGCACGCAAATTAAGACAAAGAATTTAAGATGATTGATATTATAGTTTTCAACGAGGTTTTCCAGGTTACAAAACGAACTACAAGTTCAACAATGCCTATAGATTATTATAGATAGTGGCATAAATAAAAAAATATGCCGTTCGAAGCTCGTGGCAAATTAAACTGATGGGGTCCTCTAGGTTCAAAGAATTTAACTCTCACAATACATAAGACAGAAGTCAATTACATGAGAACTTAAATAACATAATGCGGTATTAAACATAACGTAACACAATTAAACATAATTTGATTAATTGTGTTACGTTGATGTAAACGTTATGAAATTTTCCCTTAACTTTCAAGAAGATGGATTAGGTCTGGGCATTACAAAACTCTATATCTCAAATCCTATATGTAGTTATTCATAAGTGTCAAAATTATGGTATGATGACGCATAATAAATTTGACATTATACCTCACTAACTCGAATGTCACGTACATGTTAAAATTGAGTAAACATACAAGCAGACCAGACGTAAACAGATCGATAGATAACGGAATACATTAAACAATAGATAAAAAGTCGTTGGAATTGCCTTTTTATAAACAGACACTTCAGACTAGATGGATAATGTCGAATTGAAATGTATCAATCCATCCATCCATCAGCCTTTGGAGGTCCACTGCTGGACATAGGCCTCCCCTAAGTGGCGCCACACCGCCCGGTCCTGTGCCCTGTGGAACCAGCGGTTTCCCGCTATGTTCCTCAGGTCATCAGTCCACCGGGCCGGAGGGCGACCTATGCACAAATGTAGTGTGTCCGACAGCAACTCTCCCCAACCGAATCACAAGTATTTTCGATAAGTTTTCTGTTGAATTTTCAATTAGTAAGAGCAGGCTGATAATATTTCAAACGATATCTATTTTTAAAGTCAGAAAAACTACTTCTACGAGATACGAGATAAGCCTAAACGTTCTAAATATTCCAATTACGCTCAGTATTGCAGACTATTTCAATTAATCACTTCATTAGTTACTCTGGCTTCAGCTACCATTGTATCCATTGTTTCGCATCGACCGCGCAGTCCGCGGTTCTAGCGAACTCATTATCCCCTGAACTTCTGGTCTCCTGGTATACCTATGAGTTAGGGATGCAACATTTGCATTGAATTATCAATTGATGCAAAACGGTCAATTTAATTGAGATTTCTTTTTCATCTATACTAAAATTATAAAGGGGGAAGATTGTGTTTTTGTTTGTATTGAATAGGCTCCGAAACTACTGGCCTGATTTGGAAAATTCTTTTTCTATAGCTACATTCAAGATGAAGGTTATAGGCTATCAAACATTACGCTACTATTCTTAACGCGGGTGAAACCGCGTGGCACAGCTAGTGATAGATATATACGCAGACGGAACGCAGCAGAGGCAAAGGGCTTCCTTATCGGCGTACCTTAATTTTGGATTTGAAGTGTTCATTCGTTTGTTCGATTGTTTATTAACAGAATCCACTTGAACGCAGTAAAATCTTATATCGGTCTTCAGTGCTTGTTTTTGTAACGTGAGATTGAGTGAACTACTTCTTATGGGGCTCGATTTTTAAAAAAGATTTTTTGCTATTCTTGGCGATCCAATACCTTATTTAACTTTAATTTTGTATCACGATTAGAAGGCCATTATTATGTTGGTACGTAACACTCGTGGAAGCTACCAGACTTGTGTAGTCTTATCGCCTCGCAGACTATTTCAATGATTTGCTTCGTTAGTTCCACGCTCCGAGCTCGCTGGCTCGGCTTCCTACTATTGTAGCTATTGTCTCGAGTCACAGTCGCGCGGTCCGCGGCGCGGCGCCTCCGCGACGATGGTACCTGCTAACTCATTATCTTCGAACTAGGGTTGACGAGTATTTACACGTAAAATTAATTCATCTATACTAATGTTATAAACCTGAAGACTTTGTTTGTTTGTTGGATAGAACGCGCTAATCTCTGGAACTGTTAGACGGAATTAAAAAAATTCTTTTTGTGTATGATAGCTACATTCGTGAGGAAGGTTATTGGCTATCAAGCATTACGTTACAATTCTTAACGCGCGTGAAATCGCATGTCACAGCTAGTCTTTAATAAAGAATTAAAATAATCGAACGCTGAAATAATTTTGAAATTTGTATTTGAAGTGTAAAGTAGGAAATCAATCACTGAAAAATTAATAGAAGTAGAACTTATACAGTTCGCATGATGATTATGATACTGACTCATTACCAAACATTAAATTCGGTTGGCAGCCCTATATCTGACTACCTGCGCGGCTCGCGCCCACAATTACCAACGAACGCGGCAGCAGTTTTTTCGCGAACCCAACGATTTCGCTGTTCCGTGTAGGTAAATACGAGTATGTAGGCATATAACTATACGCAGTAAGTACATACATATTACACCAAACAATTTAAAAAAAGACACTAAGAAAAAATGTTTTTGGGCCTTAGTTTGTTTCTTCCTGTATGTATATCACATTTGGTCAATAGCTACCTATATAAATGCAGTGAATCTTATGTTCTAGGCCCTAGGGTAAAGCTAAACGCGTACGATCGCACGCACGTAGCGCAGTCGGTCGGTGGCCGCGCGTGATCAATGTGAATAATGATGATCACGACTGCGCCTGCGCTTAGCCACCGCGTTTACGAGTTGCATAGCAAGGACGCCACTGTGTTTACTGTTTATTACTTCCTGGTAAAAGCCCTTTGAAGTACACCGGTTAGGTGCAGATTTCTAGAAATAAATTAATCGCCTTACAAAATTATCTATCTCTTGTTAACCAAATTATTTTTCTCTTTCTTGTCTTGTCTCCTAATTTCATTTCTAACTTAAGGTAATTTTAAATTAGAACTATAGTTGCGCTCTTCTATAGTACCTATCTTTATTAAATTATTATATTATACTTAGGCACTGAACATTAAATAAACTCTGTGCTTGGATTATGAATGTTGTAAAAGAACTTTAAATGCAAAAGCAAGCTATCTTTGTTTCTTCTGCGTTAGATTTTTTTTGTTTTTTGTAGTTCTTTTGTCACTAGGTGAAGTGATCATGTAATACCGTTAAAACAATTCTACATTAATTACTTAACGAATCATCAACGTTCATCATTTTCTTGGATAGTTCCTACTTACTCGATTTAATTCAGGAACCCGAAATATTTCATAGTAATTGCAATGACGCTTATTTTTACTAAGCCTACGACTAAATTTCAAAGATAGAAATAGGTACGTCTTACAAATCAGCGCACCCGCCATTCGCGATACGCGATACAACCATCCGTAAAGCATCAAGATATTATTATTGTTATTAGAGCGAGCAACAGTAGGTAAGGTACCAAACAAAAGGAAGGGCGAAGCGCGGCGCGGACGCGTTTTCGCGCCATTGTTGTTTTCCGGGAAAGATGGCCGCCCGCGATTACGCGCCGCGCCGCTCAACCGTTGTAAATCATTATCGTCGCCGCGTAAAAACTAATTGAAAAGGATGCGAGCGGTACACAGTACTTATATTTATTAGACATTCCATCTTTCAGGGCTTCATTATCCTCTATTGTAAAACTCTCTTGTTGTATAAGTATTTTTTAGCATCTTGCATAAACATTAGCAGACAAGCACGTAGCTAGGGTCACTCTCACAACAAGCGGCACTAAACTTGTCAAGCTGAAATCAAAGAAGGCATTTAAGCTACAGAGAGTGCCAAAGAAATATACACACGAAAACCATAACACACCTCTGGCGTGACGCAGTCAGGTAAAATAGAACATGACATGTAGACCATGCCATTTCCTATAGTTATCAGTTCTATAGCCGCGACCGTTGTCGATGCGCATTATTAGTCAGAACCGATCCATTCCACCGAGACGCGATACGTGACCTTTATGACTAAGCTTGTAAGATAGAAAGTTGACTGAACCCGCAGCATCGTAAAACATTGCGTTTTACGAGTATTTGCCGATAGCCCTATTAGTCTGAGAATATAGAAAATATACAGATAGTGTTTGAAAAAAGAAGATTAATTTGGTTCATAAGCGTGCCATAATATTATGACTCGCCAAAGTCGCTAATAGATCCAACTCTACTCCAAAGTCAAACACTAGATATAGGTATAAGGTAGATAATATGAGGAGGAATCGCCTTTAGGAGACAATAAATGACCATATTATAACAAAGAAATATAAGTAACTATACAACCTAAAATATCATCGCGAGATAAAAAAAATTAAAAAGGATAAGTACACAGTAACACAGAATTTACCTACATAGGTAAATTATCAAGCAAAAATTATTTATCTGTAGCTTGCATTGGCCGTCGGTTACATTTTTTACTTACTCTGCGAGTTTTTTTAGAAGTTATTTCGCTTTACAAAGGCGAGTCACGCTCGCGTTCTTTAAATATGAGCGAACAAGACAGAAAATCGAGCAAACCTTCGTCTAAATATCCGAGTATTTACCCGCGGCACCGCGTCTGAGTCTCAAAGTACTTTTTTTGTACACCCCCAGCACACCCTTAATTCGAACGTGACTCCGCTCGCGTTAAACTCGAGGCGATTTCTCTTCCGGACAAATATAATGAGGGAGCACCCGCCCTACGGAATAATGAAATAACCAAATCATAACACGACCGCAGTTAATTGCAACGCAGTCTTGCTTTTTCTTGACTTCTTCTATATACCTAGTGACATTAGTGACCTACCTACTCGGCTATTGTTATTTTTACATATAAATAAAATCGTAACGAGGCGATCTTTATTCAAAAATTCAAAATAGTACCGCTACATAAGTATTCAGCGATGGAACATAGAGAAAAGATACACAGAGAGATGTCAAAGATATTTGCTATTGCTACTGAGGCAAAAACGACCATTAATTTCTTCTTCTATTCTGTCCTTTTGAAGGTCTACAATATTTTTCATCAAAAATTGTAGTTTCTTATTTGCTACTTAAATATTATTTTAGTTTTGAGTTAATGTACTTTCGAATTCGATTTATTTTTGTAAACACTGTTTTATTTTCACCTATCTGCTTTAACACAGATTAAAACTCAATAATGCTCAATCTCTTTACTGAGTAATTGAAAACATTTGGTTACTTCCCAGAATAGTAGCAATCTGTGAGTCATTAAAAACAACGCATGCACTAATCGATATTATTACAGAAATAGATAAGCTCCACCGGGCTTCGGGATACGCGCCTAATTCCGTGGGAACGACAAACAATGGCACGGTGATTGTCGCGGACAACAGATAACTCGGAATGGCGATGGCGGCTGCTCAAATCGATTAATGGGTGAATAATAAATAAATTACGGGATTCATTGGTATGGTATTGGACTGTTCCGATGGGGTTGGATTCGAATCAGTGGTCCCATAAACATTTTGACGACTGTCACTAAAAGACGAAATACTCTAAAATATTGATTAAGTGATAAAATAATCGAGTTTATTCAAAACTTACTTGTCAGGAGCCTTATTCGCTATGACACACGAGATTCCTTATCATAATGCGATTAAAACACAAACGTGGGTTCGAAACGCGCCA
>DWQK01002702.1:0-12654 GCA_018231225.1 Noctuana stator | reverse complement strand
AAAGACAACGATTATATCACCCTGATTGATCCCCGGTTAAACCGACTGTCATAAAGGGGTTATTAAGTCGGACATTCGAGTTGGCATCTGGCATTTCACGAAGCCGAGTTCTTGAACATTTTTTCCTCCCCTTTGAAAAGGTCGACGTGTGTGCTTGAGCGGAGCAAACAGACAAACATATCTTTGTTACATGATAAACTTGAGTTTCTAGCATTATCTACCTTGTTGCAGTTGTAATAAGGTCGTTAGTTACGTTTCGGGGTTCAGGGGGAAAGTTTGTTATCGGCTCCAGTACGTTACCTTCTACCGCACATTTGATGTCATAATTGCATTAACCTAATTAACACTTACGTTTCGTTTGCTTAGTATCATCAGCGGACGGTAATTGTTTAAAAAAAACGTACGCACAAAAACATTTAACCACTAGACCTAGGGATGTCCTAATCATTATACGAGATACGGTTGTCGATATGTCGATAAAATGCAATTAATAGATATATTTTTTACCCACATTCCTGTTGTATAATGAGTTTATGTTTTAATGATATGCCTGTTTGTGAATGTTTTTATCAGTGTGTAGTGTTGTTTGTTTGTCTACGTTTGAATTATATTATCATTGCGGTGTTTAGGTACGTTTCTGCGTATTTCGTTTTGCAAAACAACTTCGTTCATTGAACTATTTGTGCGTTCAAAGGAATGTGTAATGTAACATTCAAAGGAATGTTAGCACACCCATAGACATGGGGGTAACTAGGGACTTTCCAGTGTGGCCTCAAAGTCTTTAAGGCCTTTATATCAACTTCGATAACCGAAAATCCTTAACCGAGGATCTTGTGGTGAGCACCATACCATTCTAGGAAGATTCGAGCTAGGATCGAACTCGGACCCATCGGAACAATGACCCGGAACCCATCCACTAAACTATCACTGCTCATTTATATCTACTTAAATATTTATTTTTATTCCCTCATATTACACAAAAACACCTGATTCGACTTATGGGAATTTTCGTTGGAACTACAAATTACTCAACTCAGTGTAACACAATAGTTGTCACTCAAGCATCAAATGTTACAATATGTCACATGAGCATTAAAATTCATGAAGCAAATTATCTTCTATTTCAATGGAATTAGAAGTTATATTCGTGTGAACGATTCTGAGTCTCGCTGCTACCTGTTTGTGGGTTGTACAATATACCCTAATGTATTCAATTCGAGCCAACACGATTCGACTACAGGATATAAGTCACTATTATAAATGGGTTAAGTACTAGTTTAGAGCGTACTTTTTGTGTGTATATCAATCGTTTTGTTTTCACGGTCTTCCGAAATCAGGGCCGCCACCTAATGTAGTTTTAGTTTGTGTAAAAAAATCAATTTGTTATGAGGTAGTTTGACGGAGTAACGCGGGGTAATTCGGGCCCAAGCGAGCATACTTCCGCTCGCCGTTTGCTTGGTGTGACCATTTCACACCTCTCTCCCCAGATTCAGTGTTGCCTATTCAGACGACTTCCTGAATTTATGTGACATATTGTTTGTATAAAAGCTCAAATCCTTTTAGTTCTGGTCTAGTCACACACTCCATTGAGTGGGAATGATTTGTTTCTAATATCGCATCCCTCATTATTCATTCATTAAGTATCGCTATTGAGGCTTTATCTACGTAGGTACTGTGCGTAGTTAAGTACACAGTTTCTTTTTTCAGTCTTGCACATGTGTTTGTCATTCAAATAATTTAGACGGTATAGATATAAATTAAAAATATAACCACAAAAATAATAAATTAAACATTTTTAATTACGTGACAGTTTTCGAATTACAACGAAACGTAATTTAATGAGACGGGTTAACCCATCAAAATAAATGTTTGCAGCCACTATTTTGGTTCGATTAGTCACAAAACCGATTTATCCTTATGTTGGTAAACGCAATAAAAATGAAATAAATTACAAAAAATAATATGGGAATCGAGAGTTGAAATGAAATTGAATTTTCAGAAAGTAATAAGCAGACGTCCGTCCCGAATTATTTTTTATTGCCTTTAGCGGCCATTTTATGTCATTTACTTAACCTGTTATCGTCTTTGGGCCGCTTGGGTCGTCCTTACGAAATACGTTTACAAAAATATACAAAATTGCAGCTGAGAAATGTACCCGCACAAAATTTTGATTCTTTAGAATTACAAAATAAGAACTATAATCCCCCGACATAGCAAGGTGACTTTGATACACATAATGCTATTGTAATAACTAATAATCAAGCACGACTGTTTGATTCGTTTACCTCATTTCAGTAATGTGTGTTTCACTCCAAATAATTGTGGGTTAAACAATATTAAATTGCTTTGGTAGTCGTTGTGATGCGGATGGTACGTTTTGTTCATTATTTTCTTTTAATTCGTTTGATTTCGATAGATATCAACAATTTTTAAATCGAGTTAGAGAATAAGGGAAAAAATATGGAACACATTATAAAAATATTATTCTTTATAGAATACCTTACAATATTTTTACGATAGGTAACCAATCAAATATCGAGTGTATGTGTGAAAAGCGTTAAAAAACTCCAACGAGACAAAAAGTTTAACATCTCTCGAAATCGTGTTCAGATCGAAACGAAAATTGCGATTCGAAATGAGAGTGGAGTACGTGCCGCTATTTAGCACCCAAACGGCGCGAGCGCAAATTGGAAATCAAAACAACCGTCCACAATCGAAACTAATCGAATCTTTAGCGTCGTGATCGATAACGTACTATCCCAGTATCGAAATCACGATCATTTGTGTACAACACAACGAAACGTCTCATGCACTTGACGGACATCACTACACGATTTGTTTTTAGAATGTTCGCTTTTCAAATTTCAGTCGTGTACCATCGCCATACAATTTAAAAATGGCGAACATGTAACACTGTAGCAGCTTACGATTTAGAATCGAATCTCAACGTTCCGAGTGGCTCGGCAACTACAAGCTGCACCTATTCCTTTGGATTATATTAAATTATAGCTAGCCGTGAAAATGTTCCCGTAATGTGTTGGCGAGATTGCCGTCCGTGGGACTGCGAGAACGTATCATTTGGACCGATTCTCTCGATGCCTAAGTGCACGTAATGGGTTGTAATCATTGAATTAACGTTACATCTTATTGATTCTTGTTGCGTCTTTTTTGACACGAATCGTCTTAGTGTTTGCTGTGTCTGTATTGCACATTCGTAACCGCAGCGCAAGAGGTAAGTACGTTTTTACGAGGTGTGAAGCGATTACGTGAACATATTTTATTTAAAAAGACATTTGTGGGAAAGATATCGAAGAGCTGATTGGTCTTGAATTTCGTCGTTGCATTCAACGGCTGTGATTAAGGTTTCACTTGGCTTTAGAAATATAACTGAGACTTGGCTTTAAGAATGTTCAGTATTAAACTCTATATGTAAACAACTACATTATATAGATAGTAATTATAGGTACATCTTATAATGACGACCCGCGTGGTATAGTTTGAGGGCTCCCGGGTTCGAACACCTCGAGGCAAACATTCGAATTTCAATTTGTGTTTTCGGTGTGTGTGTTTGTGTAATTGTCTGTGGGAATCCTAGTGTAGGGCTGTGAGTGTAAAGCGTCATTTAATATTTATAAGATACATTAGTATTATAGGTAGTGACAAATCATTATATATATATATATATATTTCTTAGGTGCGTGTGTATGTCACTGAACTCCTCCTAAACGACTGGACTGATTTTGATGAAATTTGTTTGTTGTCGAGAATGGTTTAGATTCACAATTTAGTTAGTCTTTTTGTATATTATTAAGATATCTACATTCATGAGGAAGGCTATCAAGCATTGCTTTACTATTCTTAACGCGGGTGGAACGGCGTGGCACAGCTAGTTTTCTTATATAACTTACATACCAAATTGTTATTTCTAAACAATACGGCGTTGTTGTTAAATAATTTAGGTACTTTAAGTATTAATGTATTATGCATAAAGCGTTAAATCCGCCTTTAATATCAATATGTTTTAAAGTTAATAAAAATAAAGTTTTATTAGTTTTAATAAGCGATAATGTGAAAATTAATGTAGAAACTAGAAGAAGAACTTTCACACACATGCTCGCCATCGCTTACCATTTACGATGTGAAATCTTTGAGTTCCACGTAAACGCGTCTTCCTGTAACACAATAGGATGATGCTTACAGCAATTTGTAGAGCCCCATCACATTTTCATGTCACTCAAAATCCTTTGAAACATGAACATTAATGTTTGGCTTCCTGTTGCCTTAGGCATATTTATTTATACTTAGGTGTAACAAATCTGTAAAGAGGTCAATTCTGTACATGAAATATATTTCCAAAATAACTATTAGGGGGTGATTAGGGATCGATACTGATGCCAAAAATGCAGTCAATAAAATTTTTGTCTGTCTGTCTGTATAACCGTTATAGAAACAAAAACTACTCGACAGATTTTAACGAAACTTGGCACAATTATTTTTCACACTCCTGAGCTGGTTATAGTATACTTTTCATGACGCTACAATCAATAGGAGCAGAGCAGCTAAGGGAAATGTTGGGAAAAAAATTTTAACACGGGTGAAATCGCGGGGCACAGTTAGTATGAAATAAGTTTCTCTATATTAATAAATATGAAACTGGATTGTTATGGATATACATTTATGGATTCGAATATGGATATAAGAATAAAATTATAGCTGTTTCGGATACGGATCCGTTAGTTTCGGATAGTTTCGGTTTACATTTCTAAGGAATTTAAAAAGTTAAGTAACTGAAATAGGTAATTGACCTAATTTTTAGGTTATCATTATTTTTTAGTATTACATTCAGTCACTAATTATTACAGCTACCTACTGAATTTTAAATGTAAACGTAAAGTGAAAATATAACATGTTTCGTTTATTGTCCGAAACTTTTATATCGGATTCGATCTCGGTTACGAACAGGTATATTTTTATTTCGAATATCCGATAGTTTCGATTTCGGTTACGGAGCTAAAAAAGAGAAATAATAGACTCATCGCTTCTGTTATAATAATCAATAGTCTATTTCACTGAAAAACATTGTACCTAGGTACTTTACAACCTAAATTGATAAAACTTTTGCATTGCGCTGCGTTTGTTGTGCGCTAAAAATTTTAGTAGTTATTTGATTTAGCTAGTCTAGCACATACTACCAATTGCTATCACCCTATGATTGAAGCTTGATACATAGAAAGAATTAGAAACCCTATTGCATAAATAAAAAGTACTATATCCATCGCAGTCGCAAGCAACTCTCTCGACATTTGGTTTTCAGCCAATCTTCTTATATTACATCGAACTCTATCCCAAACTCTTCCTAGTTGTGCCGAGAGAAATTCAGCCGTATTCAATATCATGCTGAAAATCAAAACATTAACTAGTTAAAGTGGCATCTAGTGAGTACCATACGAAACTATTCGGAGGAAGCAAATCAATAACTACAAGCAAGTCTAGCAATATATAGTAGATGGCGCTGATCAACATAATGTTTATTTTAGTAAGTAAATTAAATTTAGTAACAGCTATTTCAATACATAACATTATTATAACTATATTATTATAGTCACATTTATTTACATAACATATATAGATAATATGAATATATATTAAATAATGTATTTACTTTCACAGATTACTAGATTGTCAATTCAATTTATCATCGCACACTTTAAAATAGTTTGTTACATGTACATAGATGGCGTTGTAAGCAATTAAAAAATCAACTTCAATATTATAGTGTAAGTATCCAAAATTAGTCTGAGTTTTATTTAATAACTCAGCATTGCCATTGGTACCTTGGACTACATCTCCAATGTGGATAACTGTTGGTACTGAAGAACGGCAGTATAAGTGCCAGGATGTACCAAATTCCGTAAGTGTGAAATGATGGAACGTTCGCGGAAGTTGTTCTTAAGGTTGGTTGATTCCTGAAAAATTTAGTATAACAATTTTACATTACTTTAATTTTATAAATATTAGTAACATTAAACTTTTGAGGACTAAGTGGATTAAAAATTTAGTAATATGTATAAGATTTACGCATTTTAATTATTTTAATTATTATTGTAGATTAGGTTACCTTTGCTAGAAAAAAAAAACACGATGGGACTGAAAATTGATTTTCGTTCTTTGGAATAGCAGTCATCAAAATACGTCGTAACCTTAAAAACGGCTTTAAAACGGTCATAGAGTTGACGCTAACTCGACTTTTTACAGTTTTTACGCTACGAATTGTGTCGCGGTGAAATTCCATTTGTGAGAAAAATCCCTTTCTCGAAGTGGGACATAGTATTGCATCCTTTACCTGCTACCTTCGATCCCAGTGCTTCCTCCTCGAAGCCAAAGGTCCACGTCCCTGCTCATCTGGCTCTGGTCGCTCGCCATCGTATACGTTGAGGATTCAGATAAACAATTCTTAAAAATAAACAACATGAATTTAATTGGGCCTATTTAAGTTACATCGAATATTATCTAGAAATGAATCTTCTCCTGGACTTATTTCCACATTATTCTTTATACATATTATAGGTACATAAGTATAGCCTTTCCTCTCTAGTGGTCGTTGCCATTATGAAACTGCTAACAAGTATAGATATCCCTATTGGCAGAAATGTTTTTAACAAACCATTATTAACTTACCTGGGACTCTTCTGTCCGTTGTGGGAATAGGTTAGAGGGAATGTTCACTTCGGCGTCCCCTTGAGTGCTTTCGAATAACTCGCGAGCGACATCGGACATTCTCACAGCTTGTTTACTTCCTCTCTGGGGAACAAGAACAATATTTTTATATTAAGGAGCTGACAGAACTTATTTTTCATAAGCCCTAACGAATTCACGTCCCTCATTCCAATACCAATACAATGCAATTACAATACATTACCAAATTTCTAATCTTTCCGACACATATCCCAGTAAATAGGGAATGGAAAGGAATAATTATATATTATTTAATATTTCATTTTCTCAATTTTTCTAGATACATTTTGATTAGTTTATTCGCTAAATAGTTTCATTTGCTAATGTTAATATTATGTGCACTGAAAAATTTAACTTTCTTTATTCATGTTAGTGGGAGTGATTATTTTTGACATTTCTTATGACATGCCATTGAGTTTTTATAATGAAGATCGATGTAGATCTATCAATGCACGCAGTTCAAAGTTTTTATGTTTCTACAATAATAATATTCTTGTTAACGTTACGTGTCTGAAGATATTTGGAAGGAAGGTAGTGTATAAGTAAGAGATGTGAGCCAAGAACTAAGGGTGTCAAATAGGAGTTGAAAGTTTGTTAGAAAATAAGTACACAGAGATCGAAGCTATAGAAAGTATCTAATATTAAGCTTTATGTTTGAAATAAACAATCTATACTAATTAATATATAAAGCTGAAGAGTTTGTTTGTTTGTTTGAACGCGCTAGTCTCTGGAACTACTAGTCTGATTTGAAAAATTCTTTTAGTGTCTGATAGCTAAATTAATGAGGAAGGTTATAGGTTATCAAGCGTTACATCACAATTCTTAAAGCGGGTGAAACCGCGACACAGCTAGTCTTATCATAATTTCAATTGAATTAACTCCTATAATATGAGTATCCTCATAATATGTTTACGATTCCAATTATTAATTTTGAAACGCCACAAACTACAATAAAGTCAATGACAAAATCATCATTCAGCCTTCACACTTGACCGGCAACTAATTAAATTATCGAATTGAACAGACCATTCCCAAATAATGACTAATTAATTCGTTGATTCGGTAGTCCGTGGCAGAATAATTTGAGAAATATTTTTTATCTATCCCATTTCCTTCTTTATGTCATTCTTTGTGTGGTCTGTGTAAAAAGGCGCGAACCGCTGGGCGCCATTGTTCGGACTCGATTTGAATTTGGAACGCGGACGTCCCGCCGTTTCATTATTCGCGGGTGCCGATATGAAAAAGTTTTATTGTCAATTGATTCGAAAGTTTTTTTAGCGACCGTAGTGTTTAATTTTTTTAAGCTTGAAAATAATTAGGCTACATGTTTTTTTAATTTCAAAATAAAATTATTTAGATATAATTTGAATATCTGTTAAAGAAATGTCAAGATTATGCAGGTAAGAGTTAAGTACCTATATTAATCCAAAGTGCTTTAGAGAAACACAAAAGGTACGGAAACACTAAGTAATGATCATCTCTGACCTAACGAGGTGCAATTTTAAGGAGACAATGCGACTAAATTGACATTATTTTACTTGAGTTGATGACTTAATCTGGGTCTTGATGAGTCAAACGAATTATGTCGAGGGCTTCTTAACTTATGCTCCATTCTGTGTCTGGTTCGTGTAATTATTAGGTAAATACTAAATACTACAGGTCGCCCATTAGTCGAAATTCGACCAATTAATATAAATTCCGTGACCTGTAACGCCATCTATTTTCGAATGTATGTATACGCTAATTTCTCCACCAATCCGCATTGGAGTAGCGTGATGGAGTATGCTCTAGGCCTTCCCCGGTTGTGGGGAGAGACCCGTGCCCAGCAGTGGGACATAAAAAGGGTTGAAGGCATACGCTTATTTTATTCTAGGTACCATTCTAGATCCTTTTTACTACTCACAGATCTGTTTGAAGAGAATTTTATAAGGGTTTGTTTTTCTCAATTTGTTACAGGTTGTTTATTATTATCAAGTACCTACCTACTCTGACGCAGGTGAATCACAAGCGAAGCCAAAAAAGCGAAGGTAGGTCAAATATTTCCGTGTATTTTTTATTCAACTGTCACTTTCTCATTCCATTGTTGAGTGGGCGTGCGAAATCGTTTGTAACGAAAGTCATTTTTTTTTCACGAATCGATCAATATTTTTTGCATTGGCTACAGACACTGGCTACCCTGCGGTAATTAGGGTTCGTAACTTGCTTGAATATAAAATTATTGATATAATATTCTCACGAATGTACTACTCTACTTACTCGTTTTGGTAAAAAAAACGGGAAATTAAAATTTGTAAATTAATATTGAGAAATAAAGAAAAAACGAATTTGTAAAAAGTTATGACTCAATGTTACTGAAACTAATAAGATTTAAGACGGAGAAGATACTAGGTTCAAAAAACGAATACGGATAATGACTCCTAACCTCTTTAACTCTACTAAATATGGCCAATAAGAGTTGACTAGCAGTTATAGCCCAGTAGGTGAATACATAAAATACATAAAGTTTCCTTGTAAGGCATGTAGGTAGGCTTTTGTCCAAAAAGAGGCAATTGGAATTCCGTTAAGACGAAGAAGAAAAAAATGATAATTTAGGTACCTATACATGAATACTCATATTTCAGGAAACTTGCGAATCACCAGGGAAGAATTGGATGGGAATTGCGCTCCTCTTATGCGGAACAACCCTAGCTCACTCCACGGGGAGTCGCTACCGTGGTGACCGCTGCTGACGTGCAGAACTGATGACTCCAAATTGGTCACAATTTGATGCAGGTCAGTGTCCGATCGCAATTTTGGAAGTTGATAGGAGATCTTGATCGCACATCATTGATATTCGCCGACGTTGTATTGAGAGACAATTTCAATACGGAATTTTTTTTTTATTACTTTTGAAAAATTTCGAACTTTTTTACAATTTTTTTTTTATGTATGCAGTCGAAGATAAATATAATATCTAACCTTGGCTGATCCGTCATTGGCTTAAATGTTACTGCACTTATCCTAAGAAAGGCAGTAGGTAGACCTATCAATATGCTTAGGTTTTATTGACTGAGTGTCCTAATTGATATTTACGAGTATAAAGTCACATATATTATAATATATCATTATGTTTGTTCACCGAGATGCAAAATTTATTCATCTGAAGGTCAATTAGTTTCTTATTTACTGAAAAACAAATTCTAAAATAGGCTCTTAATGGTTTTTTAATAATATGATGATAACAAAATTTACCCAATGTCAGTTCTACAAGTTGACTTCAAAAGAGATCCATCCCCATCTAAATGTTTACTCAAATCACAAGCATCATAGCCAAATATTTGGTCGAATTAAAAAATAAAACGCCCATATGCCAGATTAATAAATTCGGTCAACCCTTTATTTACCGACGGGGTCGTTTAGGCCCCATTATAATATTTAATGCTAAACAAACATGGGATTTTTGCTTCTAAATGACTTCATTCGGCTAGCAAAGGTAATCGTTAAATGGGTTCAACTTTGAAACTAATGGTTTGCGTTAACGTTTCGGGAAGATTAAAATACAGACTGACATAACGGATCAATCTAGTTTAAGGGCTATTGGACTAAATTTTTGTACTCATTGTATCTTGCTTGCAATTTCTATTAATTATTATATTTGTATCGCTACTTTATTAATGTCTTTTTTTAATTCATTAAAGATAAACGCTTTTAATTATGATTAAAACTCATAAAGTATAGGATGGAATTTAATAGGTATAAGTAGACACAATTCACTTAGTACTTATCAATATTTAAGAGTACTTATTAATATCTAAAAGATAAGTAAAAACACAATGTTAAACAACACTAACTTACTTTGGGTTTCGTCCGAAACCTTGATACCTACCTACCATAAAGTTAGAAAACGTAAACCCACGCCGATTAACGTTAAAGACTCGCTCGTTTCTAAAGGGTTAAGTGTCCATTTAGAAAACTATACTTTGTTCGCGCTTCGATTTATGGAAATTAACATTGTTTGGGCAAACCGGGACTTTTGATCTGCTTTTATGATGCCTTTTTGTTTTAGGGGTTAACGTTTGATTAGATGATCACGTTGGTTTAATAAGTCGTAAATTTGATAATGTCTTTATTTAGCAGCTCTTTAAGTCCGTTTGAGATTCAGATTAAACGTAAATTACCTTAGATATAGGTATATGAACATTAGATAGTGTAGCATTACAGTAATAATAATGCTGCCAGACTTCTGGTCACCATGCCACAAGATATATACGGTGACATATTTATTTCATAGTTTTTTTGTTTAGTGTATACTATAGTGTATCTTAATTTTGCATTTATTTCTATATCCTTGTAAAACATTGTCTTCTATTCTTCATTTTACACCTAACAATACGTTGAATACGGTCATTACAATACCCTCTAAAACATTTAAAAGAGATAATTCTATGACCTCCAAGCCTAAGTCAGTCATTGTCAGACTCCTATCGCAGTTAATAAAGTATTAGCCACCCCAAACTAATACGGTAGTGACTGCACAATGACGTTAACCCTAAACTGTCAAACAGATCATCCGTGCGCATGTCATTCATCGGTAATTAATAGACAAAACAGTTTGTAGGAATCGGTCTCTTGGACCCAACCGGTGGGTAATTTTCGAAACCTCAAAGTAACATATGGTAGTGGCAGACGCCATACCAACTGTCGCATCATCCATCTCGCTTCCCCTAATAAAAATTACCATAAAACAGACTGAGAAACAACATTCATTAGTCGGTAGTGCCATCATTTGAATGTGGAATCGCAAAAAAGTGTATTGTTTGTTGCGCATGCGCCGAGCCACGTGCGATCGCAGGAAGTAGGGTAGGCTTTGGCGCGAATTTGAGCACAATTCGAAATTTCGAATGGAGAATATTCGAACAGGATATTGGGATGATAATCGTCGATACTTTTTTCGTTGTTCGAGGAAACGACATATGGATTATGGGCGATTTTATACACGACTGCAGTTACGGGTTAATAGAACCGACGACTGTTACTGCTACTACTGTTGAACATAAAAACGGTTATTGCAATTACCGGATTAAATGAAGTTTAAACATTTTCATTTTACAACATAAAGTACTTTCAGTTTTTTGAATATCTACTTAGATAATAATTATGTTCTATTCTCAGGAACTATCTTTTGGATTTTTGATGCATTTGATATATGACAGACAAAACGATTACTTATAGATATTTACTATCAGCCACTGTAAAAACCCGGATTTTGATGATTTTCCTCATAAGCGTAATTCTATTTTACATGATCCAACTTATTCATAAACCACTCACAATAGAATTTCCACAAGAAAGCTTAGGGTTCATTATAGAGGATTTTTCTATTAGATACTCTTCTAATTTTCAGGTTATAGGTACTCTGGAGTACTCCATTACATATAAGAAAGGCTTCCAATAAGATCATTATCCCGGTGCAATATTTAGTGTGACTGAAAATCTTCGATTTCATCCCTCTAATTGTAGGAGTCATTATATTTTATGAGCCATAGGTATTTCATTACTTTGCATGCATATAATTATGTATTTATATCGAATGTATCTAATTATTACGTAGTTATGTATATTAATAAAGTCACAGTAAATAACTGAACCTAGAATTAAAATCCTACTACTCGTATTTTATTTTTATCCTAATTACTACGCACCCTATGAACAGAAATATTTTAGAAGTAAAGGGAAGAAGACATTTTCCCTACTGGAAATTGTATTACAGTAATTATTAGTAGGTAACTCCTGAAGGTTATATATCTTCAAAACAGAACAGATGGCCGATTCGTGCTATCTCGCTCCCTCGCGACTTCCACCCCAGGCTGGGGTGTACTCATAACTAAGGGTGACCTTAAGGTTTACATTATATATTGTGATACATAATACGTAACTCTG
>DWQK01002701.1:0-12655 GCA_018231225.1 Noctuana stator | reverse complement strand
CTTTTTCGAATTTATTTCGTAAAGCCAAAAATAATCCGGTCTACTTGAATTTATGTTTTCTAAGCGTGTCGTCTCAATTCGTACAAATGGGTGAGCATTTTTTTTTTAGTTTAATATATTTTATGGTAATTTATAGTAAGTGGGTGTAGGTATAATTAGGGTTGTGTTTCACTAATTCTGCTAACACGCCCTTTTTAAAAGTGTTACAATTTCGGTGACTGATCTCGTTGATGTGTACCTACTTACAACAAAGGTATGTGAAAGGTATATTAATAGCGCATAGAGTACTTTTACCTACCACGTATCTGCTTCGTATCGTAAACTGCTTCATGCAGGTAAAATATTTAATAATAAGTATTGCTTTCAACGCAGAGACTGATTTGAAGTGGAATTACTATCAAATTTTATTATTCTTTATTGAATTAATTCATAAACTGCATTATGTATGTATTTTTAAATTTATGCAACTTTAATTTCAAAATTGCAATAATAACATTGGAGCGATTTTAAAACGTGCACATTTATTTGAGGACATTTATTGAAAATATGCGATGGTGATTTATAATTTACGAAGTTCGCGATAAACCACTACACAAGAATTCATCGAGGAATTCGGTGGCAGATTGCAGATTAGTAGCATTCATCATTCCAAATATTTGCATTGAAATTCCGTTCTTTTTAATTTTAATTCCACGTAGATTTCTTGAGAAAAAGATTTCATTTTGCTCTTTTGTGCCTGACAAAAGATAAAACACTTCCAGTTATTTAAAATACATAAATGCACGGTAAAAACGAGCGCGATCGAGTGAAATGCGGTAGATGCAGGCAGACAGACCTTGGTGAGCGGGCTCACTTGATTGCCAGTCGTCAATTTCGTGTCGTTTTCCTTTTAACCAAGCTAAGCTTAACGGTTAATTTGAACGATTATCTCTATTAGGGCACTGGCTATATTTATTCTGTCGCATGAAGACCGATGAGAATATCCGATAATAATCTCTCATGCTTCCAACGATCCCCGTGGCTTTAGACAATCGCCTCCAAATTTGACTACAATTATTGACAAGCCGAAGCTAAATACTGACACAAAGACAGTAGGTATAATGCACACAATGGGCTCAAGAATGTAAGCCGCGACTGTACTCTTGAAAGTTCTCACAGCATCATGAGAATGCTTTTTACAATCGATATTCAAAAAAAGAATAGAATCGATGTCTCTGTTGTCAACGAACAATTCTTTTGGAGATCAACAACATGGATGTGCAGGTGAGAACGTGCTTTAAGACGTGAAGTGTAGGTTTTATAATCGCTTGGCGAAGCGTAGCATTTTATTGTTCCGTCTCGGTATGAATTGCGTCACCGACTAAAAAGACAAAGCACGAACCGATCGAGTCGCACTGTCGGGTTAATGATGAGCCAAAACATTATTTTTAGAAGGCGTTTGGCTAGCAGGCTCGACTCGCTGTATAAGGTCCACAGACGATGGGATTTAAGATACACTTGCTTTTATGGTGCCGGTAGCGTTCTCAAGTTTTCCGATACAATGTCAGCAATTAATATTTACCTCCTATCCAGAATCAATACCTACCTACACAATTCATAAATGTTAAATCAGTCCAATTAATTATCCTGTTGTAGATTTCTATCTTGATTTATATTTATACTTACTTCTCGGAATTATCTTGCTACCCGATTTGGATAAAAAATAAATCTATGCACCTTATAAATTACGGTCATTTTTAGTCAAACAAATAACAGTTTCTTTTATAAATTAAGTACCGTATAATCTACCGTTGATAAACTTCTAATGTCTTAAAACACATTTTAGCACATAGGTACCTAATCATGTTTCTGGTATTAAAATACTTTTGGCTCGTTCGTATAGAGGGCAATAATAAATTTAAATTGCGACTCTACATTGGACAGGTTTCAAAATTGGGAAATTAGCAACGCATGTCAAACAAGCGGTGTGGTCGGCGACCATTCATTCTGGCAACAAAGACAACAGTATTTTGGTGATGTCCGTTTTTGTCACCATAAAAGTCGCCGATTGTTTTTATACATTGTGAGCAAACATTGCTCTTGCCAGTGACACTTTGCAGTCCATAACTCTATACAATGACTCTATATGCTCCCCGTAGTCAGTCATAAAGGATTCCAATTTTGTAGACAATATATCCCCTAATATGTTTTGATGCTTTTGGTTGTTATCCCGGTTTTGTCTCCCGTTCCGGCTGATTGGAAGCTGATACCCGTGACTGCTTTGAACAAAATGTCGAATTTGTGAAGCTTTTCATTGAATTGTCATTTATTCCTTATATTGTTCCTAACTAGGCGTTTAGTCTCATGTGGAGTTCCGTTAGGTTTCGGGTAAAGAATAGTTAACTGACTGACAAATCCGCCAAATCCTTAAGCCTTAGCCTACAATTGATTTTGTTTATAAAAAAAATGTTATTCTCCATTTTATTTTGGTACCTATATACCTACCTAAATCGAGTAAAGACTTATTTTTTTAAATACATTCTTTCTCTTCCGCATTCAGTACTATATGCCCATAACTGATGTAACAAAAAAGGATTTTTAAAAATATATGTATATAAATTTTAAATAAAGATAGCCCTTGAATTAAATATTTTAAGTAGTACACAATACGGTCTTCTTTGGAAATTACACTAGGTATAAAGAAAGATACAATTGGCCAGTGTCGAACAAAAGCGTAGAAGGCGGTGCGTAGCGCGGTAGCCGCGGGCGAACATAAATAACCGGCTACACCGCAAACAAGACTCGTATTTACTACATTATTATATTTTATACATGCGCTCGCGCAGTACACGGAGGCTCTAACGCGCGGACAACCTACATAATAACGCGAACGCGCGGAAGGCGTAACCCGGTGGCAATCTACCGTCCCGCTCGACGACGCCCCGGGCGTGCGCCTAAGCGAGACGAACAACCACAAATTTATTAAAACGAAAAAAAAACGAACTGCTACTGCACTCCGCGTCGTCTCGACAGAACTAGATACATTTTTCCACGTCGGCGTGTGCGAGCGAGAGGCGCAAAGGTGAGAAGGCGTGCAAGCGAGACAGCTAGCGTTCCGCGAGGAGCGCGCGCAGCTAAACGGCCGGTCATGTGGGCGCTGCCGGTGTTGCGCACGCGCAGCTACCTCGTCGCGGCTGAGTTCCACGCTCACGCTGCGTCGTCCGGCTCGCTTAGCCCGTGTGACCTTTACTTGGTGAACTTAGGAAGCGTCGTTCGCTGTAAAACGTTCATTAGGCCCCCTTCATCCCGCACGACGGTGGTCTTCGAACGCATCATCGTCGACGTTGGAGTGAAAAAGATGGCAGGCAATCGGCAGGACCGTGGCTAAAGGTATTCGTAGAATGCGTGATCTGTATCGAGCGGGCGGGAGGCGGTGCGGGGCGCGGGACGCGTTCGGAAGCGGTGGCAGCTCCCATCGACTCCTGGGGTTATTCTTCCTCAGGCCACTGCTGCTCGAGCTACGTACCAGGCGAGCCTGTTTTTTCCGTCCACCGAACCGCACGCTACACACTCGTTAAGCCCGTGCCAACACGAGAAGTCGCCACTAATAAATTACTGTTTTTTACTGCACTCGAGCAGTCTACGCCGCGCAGCCGAGTAATTTATACGTAAAAATAAACATTAATCAGCAATAAACGCAGTCGTTAGCGCCGATCACAGTGAGTACTGTTCTCTTCTCTATATTTACATATCGAAGCTCTCTTAATTGTACTCTTACAGTTTTCCAGAAGAAACTGAATTCGAGTTAAAGCTGCAACTTTTCAAGAATACCTACAATGAATGTTATTTATATTATTATTATTGGTTGTTGTAATGAATGACAATTAAGGGAGAAAACGATTTAATTTTCCATTTTAGATGTGGTTGTGATAATAATCTATAAGATTAATTTGAAATTGCACTTCAATCGTGACTACGTTGCTTCACCACCGCTGATTGAATCTATATTTAAACAATTACTTATTATTCAAATATGTACCTAATTGTTTAATTGTAATTGTTTGGCTGTGATTTTCTCTACTACAACGACTTACTGAAACATACCTCAAAACTGATTTAATCGTCGAGTCATTATTAAGAAAATTCTTATATCACCCCATTAAATTTTCTAATAACTTTCTTATTAGCAAAGCATTTATTACCATCTAGCGTAGGTAACTTATAACTTTGTACCTAATTACTAATGTTTGGCATTAAACCGCTGAAGGCAGGCCGAATTTTAAATCGAAGTTATTCCAGAAATCAAGAACACTTCATAATTAAAGAAACTTGAGGCAAAGGTACTAAAACGTATTTGAATAATCGGTACATTATCATGTAAATTGTGCTTAGCGCCGGCTCGGCGCTTTCATAAAAAAGATATTCGAAAATTATTGTCCTTCTATAACTTTTTTCTAACAAAAATCATACGCACCCGTCTTTGATGCACCATTGACTGTCCAATACAGTCCATTTTATAACGATTTATGGTCTATTTAACAATGAAAGAAGAATTGCTGTACAAAAAACGTATCCTTTAAACGATTAGAATATTTGGGAACGAACTAATATGCAGCTATTGTTGAATAAGAAAAATTGTGGAGCACGCATCATTAGCCACGGTTTTTGACACTTTTTTCGAAATTCCCATGAGATTTGTGTGAAATTCAGTATCTCTTTTAGAAAATCAATAAACAGTGATAGGTACACAATTCTTGTGGTAGAAATTTCTAAAATCAAAGAGATAATATTTAAAATGGAAACTGAAGTGAAATAATTTTCTTTTTTTATTTGACTATTGCGAAATAAAAACATTGTATTGCACAGGTACCCACTACAAAAAATATAACAGCCAATTTCTACCACGCCTCCTATACCTTCTATGACGTAATTACAAATAATTTCCTTATTAACCATAAAAAATAACATATTTGTATATAAATCTAAATTATTTAAGGGCTTTAGTGTACTAAAAATATCTTTACTCTACCTACATGTAAGTAAAAAAAAAGATTGTTTAAATAAAAACAAGATTTATTTTAAAAAAATTTAAAGAAAATGGCGTATTTATTCAACCAGCAGAAAGCTTATTTATTCACGCGCATGCTCAAACATCGTAAGGCCCAAGGCTTCAAACGAATTTACATGGGTAATTACTTACAAAGTGGGTCGTATAGGCAGAAAGCTGAAGTTCAAAAAGCACACATAAGTAGATGTTATTTCAAAATAATTTTAAAGTTTATTTCGTTATTCAGTAAATATCAGCTAAATACTCAAATTAAAGAAGAAAGTAATATATGACACATTAAGCATTTTTTACTATATTGAAAATTTTATTCGCACATGCAAACTACCTATGTGATTTTCCCTTCATTTTTCTTTTAAAGCCCAAATAGACCCATAGGTTAATGAGACTCAGTTAATTACGGCACTATTAAAAAAATCTAAGTAAAATATTTGCAAAAGAGAAAGTTTTCAGTCATTCCGAGATAGGTATATTTTAAGACATGGTCGTAATAAAGAACAGACTGAGTCATTAATTGCAAGCTCCTGGTGTAATGCGTACCGCAGTAGCAAATAACTGCGCCCACGCTGTGCTGCTCTCAAGTTTAATATCGTTAATACAAGCATGCTAATTGACTTGATCATTTTGGATGATGACTAATTAATAAGATAATTTTTATTAAGTATCGGCAATAAAAAAATTAAAATAAATGATAACACAGCACGCGCAGTTCGATTTTAATTAGAAAGATGTTTTAGAATAGGCACATTTAACATAAATAAAACATAAACACGTTGACGAAAAATAACGTTTCCAAAAACCATGAAGTAGTCGTTTAATTTTCAGGATTATTAATTGTTAAATATTCTTTGAAATACTTTAATCAACTCCTGGTCTATACACGTATTACAGTAGCGATAAAAACATTAGTGTGTTTCCGAACGAGGCTTAATGTTGATGATTACGTAAATTGTACTAATTTAAATGTAATTATGTCTTTTATTCTACAAATATTAATTACATCCTTTTTTAATGTTAGTGACTACATTTTATAAGGCTTTTTGATTATACCATCTGCGTGGTTGTTCGTGCTTCGTTCTCCTCACCGATCATACATCGCTTGCCTGGTTTTACATTTTTATTGTAATAATCTTCATCACCCCGTCTCGTCCTTCGACCTATGAATTTAGCAGTTATCCGATATCTTCTATCGTTCGTACAATGCTTTTGTACGGCTGCAATACCTATGCTCCTTTTGCGGAGACGTATTGGACATCGAGTCAGTCTTTTTCAACGATATGGCCCCGATATTTGAGCCCACAAATTAGGCTCATAGTAAAAGATCGTAAAGACAAAATAATTCTATCCTTAATAATTAAGGGTATCCGGCCTCGTAATTAGTCGTTTTATATCACTTTATCGGTCGCAGCGATAATTTCTTGTTATTCTTTAATTGCACTTACGGTGGCAAATACCTCAACAGTAATTAATTGAGGTAGGTACCGGTTAAATGGAATCAGCTTTTTATTAATATGCCTTTATTAAACACTTGTTTTATTGATAATTTAGTTAGTTAAATATTCTATTAGACTATATAGGTAATACATCTGCGTAATATGCAATCATACAAGTAACTTTGGAACTGAAGTATTGCTATCTTTACTTATTAAATAGGTAGATATATAATTCTTTTACGGAAAGCAAAATTAACTTAGGAAAAGTCTCAAAACTAAGAAAATAAATAACAAAATCGCAGTACAAGTATCATTGAATTTCCAAAGTCCGAATTCGTTGGGAACGTTTTTGGAATGTGAGGACGCGCCACAGGACATCCGCTCTGCGCCACTTTCTTTTAACTTCGCCGAAGCATTCGCTCTCCTTGACTAGGGTTGTCGCGCTTTCAGGTTTCAATAATGAAGACTTCTAAAGTGTTAAGCCCCTAAAAATCTATGGAAACGATTATTTTTATGTCGTGTTACTCAAAAAGATCAAGTTGGTAAGGGATATTGCCAATTTTGCAAAAAGAAAACACGTGAATTGAGCTTTCCGAATTTGAATACTAGGTAGGTATGTTTTGCTTTTGGGTTAATAAAAAAAATGTAAAATTACCGATGTAGGTGTAAAATTGCAAACAAATAGGCAGTATTGAAAATTTGCAGGATGTACCGACTACAAATTTTACTACGACAGAAGACAGTCTTTAACAAAAAAAAAATTAAAAAAAAGGTAATTTTGATTCTCTGAATAGTCGAAGTTTACTTAAATCGAGCACAAAACACGTAATAATCAGTCAACAAATTTCGTGATTCGTTCAAAACATTACACGATTTGAAGTAACTTAAAAGTTCTCTTGAAAAAGACTTTACTTTCTGTAAATTCCATCCCTACATAGTACAAGTAACAAAAAGGGTCCTGTCACATATAGGTACGCACGTATTAACACATTGACTCATGTTTACGAGCCACAGGGTGGAATAATGTCCGAAGACAATGATTATTTATCGTCAGAATCGCTTTTGTCATAACGCCGCTCGGATGAGATGCATCCATTAATAATAGGCTCTGTTGCTTAAATATTGATGGAGGTATTGATCGTTAGCATACCACCGCACAGTTCTGTGGTTTTAGTGTATTGTGTAAATAAACTAAACAATCTTCTCATACTTAAGGCTATAAAAATCCAAGATTATTCAATATCGATTAAGTAAGATTTTTTATAAATAAAATTATATTAAAGTTAGGTATATCAGAAGGATTGTATACAAATAGAATCTATTCTCATAATAGAAAGCTGAAGAGTTTAATTTGCACGCGCTAATCTCAAGAACTACTGGACCGATTTGAAAAATTCTTTTAGTGTAAGATAGTCCACTTAGTAAAGAAGGTTATAGGCTATCAAGCGTTATGTTGCAATTCTTAACGCGGGTGAAACCGGGGGGCACAGCTAGTTTAACCTTAACCATAGATACGATAGGTACTTAGTTACTTACTACGAAACAAAATTTGTTATGAAATTACTGAAGCTATTATATTTACTTACTATGTACTTTTAAAGTCAATATGTGATACCTTGTGTGCACATAACACTCATGGAACATAATTTGTACACAGTACACAGAGGAATATGACAGGAAACTTTTGTTTGTCCGAGATAAAAGACAAAAGTTGGGCGAGCCTGGCCTAGCCTTATCGGGGCTTTCGACAATAGATAAACGAATTCCTTTCTTGGGATGTGTTAAATATAAACAAATAGAACGCCTAGTTTAAAGCTTTCTGTTAGTGACAAACATAAGTTTCTATCCATCTTTTGTAATAGGCACTTAATGCCTACACAAGAACTTCCAATTTCTTTAATTTATAAATTAAAATAAATAAAATTTTTATTCAATTAAAATAAATTAAAGTTAGTTACAAAATATAGGTATGTAGGTAATTATTTAATTATTAATTTGTAAGTTTCATTTTGCACAAGTAAGTTTTGTTAAGTGTTTGGTAAAATTAAATGAACCTACTTCATCATAATAATATTATAGACAGGAAACGGACTAGGATTAACTAGGTTTAAGTATAACATATTCGCAAGAAGGTTTTGTATTTTTCTTAAATTTACTCTCGTTGCTCTACTAGGTAATATATTTGTTATTCTATTCCTGTTAAATAGTTTTCACGACCTACACTGTTTTACTTTTGCTTAATGTTGTAGCTTTCAATAATATTGGTAGGTAGGTAAAGTTTTTTCTATAAAAAATACGAAAAAGCTTTCGCGGAAACTTTCTTAAGGCTATCTTACAAAATTTGCGCTTATTTTGACCTCATTATGTGTGAAACCTTTTACGAAACGGCAGGATGAGTTCATTCGTTGAAACGCAACTTAATGTTTTTTCGACAAGTTATTCTTAAGATAATCGGTTTTCATTATCCTCTTTATCGATGGCTTATCTAAAGTTGTGTTTGCTCGGCGGCACGGGTAAGCCTTTTGTATTTTTCTTTGAGGATTTCCCGGCTAACCCGATAACATTATTCTGCGATACGTTTAAAGACTTTAAAGATAAAACATTTACCTTTACCTATGCAAGTCTTTGTTGTTCATTGCGTAGCGTATCAGTAATAAGTTTTATGGCTTTTACACTGTTTGAGGATTCACAAAGATAGTTGCCGATAGATAGGTAGGTATACTAACAATCATATTTGCTGATAACACCTTAATGGTTTTTTGTTTGCTTAAAGTATCAAGTGTGGGTAGTAAAAGATACTTAACACCTAATATTACGTTTTTATCATTAGTTCTGTTTCGAGCTTCGTGAGTTCCTGTCACGTTGGTGTTAAAGATTCGGTACGTTTTAAACTGACACGCGTGATGTTTTACAATATTCAGTAATCTAAATTGGTATTTAAGGGTTAGATTATTAATAGTAATACGATTTTCATTTGTTTTCGTTACCAATCTGTTTCAAAAGAGAAAAAAAAACATTGTCTGTGACTGTGTGCCTACCTGACCAGGCCACTAATGTAACACTACTTCGCAGGTTCATTCATATTTACGTCATTCCATTGAGCACAATGTTTGTTGAGGTCACTTCGCACTGGCGTTATTTGCCTACGATTGACCAAAACTCAAACATCCCGTTTAAGCGCCACAGGTGATGTGTACCTGCCTTTTTTCTGTGTGCTTTTGAATTCAGATGTTTGGGCGCGTTTATTTGCGGCCAGATTTTCAAGTGCTTGATAGCTGTTTGAGGACTTTTTTTTTACATTAATCTTTTCTCAGGTATACCTATTATCGATACCTAGATGTTATTTGTATTCCTCGGAAATAGCTTCCTTAGAAAATAAGATGAAACAAACTTTTTTGTTATTTATGTATATATTAATATATAGTGTTATTTATAATTGCAATATTAAATCGAGTTTGTAATTAAAACGATGTATACGTACGTCCTCATTACACGATTTACTCTATGAGCTCTATATAGTCTGTTTGGATCCCACGAGAACGGGCTTCAGGCAGTAGAAAGTTCCACCCACGCTCACGTTCTGAGTTGAATAAAAAAGTTAACGTTCGTTTTTTGAATGCGCTTCACAATCGGCCGCCGTGTTACGCGCCACGCCCTGCGACCTGATTGGAGCACGGGAGCCGGATTAATTTGTTTTTTAAATTCGTATTCAGCGCTTATCAGTATCAATTCTTGCTCAATTTGTAGCTGGTTGCACAGAAGCTCAAATATTAACGTTTTTACTTCTGCATTTCAATCGCCAGGTAAATAAACTCCGTTCCTACGTAGGCACATAATCAGAAGTCTTATTTTTAATTGAATTTTTAATAGTCATAAGTTTAATTTTTAATTCATAAACATTGTTGTAGCTAATCCTTAAAACATGAAATGGTTAAATTAAATATCTAAGTAATAGTCATATTTAGGCAGCCCAGTAAATCCAACATTTTTATATTATTGTTGATAATATTATATTAGAACCATCACACGTCAAGTCAGAGAGCTATCAACTATTCATATAATTAATATGTACTTTTAAATTTCATGCATTCAAAAAGACTGCATTTAGAAATACCTATTAATACATTAATGTGCTTAAAAAATTAATAAGTAGGTATTTAATTTGGTTGCTTTTGATTTTTATTCAGCGTACGTAAACTAATCTAATTTACCTACATACACTTAATTAATCAATGCGTTTCATCGGCTTTAGGCGCCCTTTTCGGACAGAGGTATCAACATTAAAGTCAAGTAAAATAACTTAAACAATCACCTGCTCAGCACATCTGACTCCAGAACTCCAGAAAACATAAAACTTTTCCTTTAAAACACAACTGCGAACCAATAAATTTGACCTACCTTCATATAGGTACGCACTCACATTAATTATACCGTTGCACGAAAAGCTTACACGAAAACGCGTCCGTATTACACGAGCTATGTAATATCGAGCATTATGTAACGTACATAATATTTTTACCTCCAGTCTTTCATTGGCTACCGCGTAAACCAGTAGCGGGTGTCATGTGTGCATGTGTGTGGGTTGATGTGGGGATATGTGTGTTGTGTGTGCGTGTGAGTGCGTGTGCTACTGTGCCCTACCGCTTAATTTGAAGGGAGGGTCCAAGTGCCGAGTACTCTTCAGATACTTTTACTGGACGAATAATTGAGTAGAGTTCATGTTAAGTTTGTTTATAAGTGCCTTAATTCAATGCCAATAGGTACTTATAGACCTATAGAAAAATTGCTATAAGCAGTCGCTTGTAAGCTCTACAAATGCTCATTAGGTATTTTCAGATATCTTTTTGTTATTACAATTTTGTAATTATCCAAGTGTGTAAGATAATAGGAAATATAACATAATAAGAATCAATAACATGTTTGTTTCCTGTGTAGTGGTTACCATGCCAGTCCACATTCGAAGGGTTCCGGGTTCGATCCCCGGCAGGGCAAAAATGTGTTTGTGCATGTCCATAGCACCTACGATATAGGAAATTCTAGTGTGAGGCTGTGAGTGTGAAGCGTAATTTAATTTACCTGATCTTGCAAGTAAACATTGGCAGACCCAATTAATCTATACGTACTTATATTATATACGAGCTTTGCCACGCGGTTTCACCCGCGTTAAGAGTTGTAACGTAATGTTTGACAGCCTATAACCTTCCTCATTAATGTAGCTATCAGACACAAAAAGAATTGTTCAAATCCGACTTGTACTTCCAGAGATTAGCGCGTTCAAACAAACAAACAAACAAAATCTTCAGCTTTATATATTAGTATAGATAGGTAGGTACTTACTTACTACAGATAGATCAGAATGTACGTAGAGTGCAGGGGAGAATAACCAATCAAACTGACTTCAACGAGTTCGGTACGTAGTGAGGCATAGCGCCGGAGGCTTCGCGCTGAGGCGATACATCAGCTCAGATACTGCGCCGCTATAACAGAGCTTACTGTAGAGTCGACGTAGATCTGTTGTAACAATAAAAACACTTATATTATTATGAACTACATTAACAAGAAAGGTAATGCATGAAATAATTACATATTATTTAAATTTAATAGCTTTATATATTAATGTGAAATTAATAGTAACGATAATTATTACATTTTTAATATTTTGTATTATACCAACAAGTATCTAGATCAATCTGCCTTTGAGCAGGGTTGTGAGGTATACATCAGGCCTATCTGGTTGTGGAGAGAGAACTGTGCTGGGGATGTAGGCGGGCAGACATGGTTACCAAACGGTGTGATTAAAATCTCAGCTAAAAATCCAGGTAAAACGAATAATAGGTTGCTGCTTATTTAAAATGGTATATTGCGTTTCCCTGGTATGTAGACTTATTTTATCTTATGAGTTCTTAATCATAACGAAGAAGTTATTACTAAACAACGTTCATATTATACTTTACTGTATAGGTATGTAATAGTTATTAATGAAATTGCTAAATTCTAGCGATAAATATAATGTTGTTAGCAAAATGATTTTAAAGGAGCACTTGATTTTAAAGGAGTGCCGAGAGTTTTTTCCGCAGGCTTTCTTCTCCCGGCCTACCTAGGCCAAAAGGGCGCCTAAAGCCGATGTACCGTATTATTTGACGTTCATCCAGTGTATACGTGTACCTTATGATGAATA
>DWQK01002700.1:0-12655 GCA_018231225.1 Noctuana stator | reverse complement strand
ATTTATTTATTTCAATATATTTTCGATTTTTATTAGATACCTTTATTCAAAAAATCCACAATACGAGTACGTACTAAGTTGAAACCATGACATTTATTTATAAAATACAATAAAAGTAGTCAGAATATAGAAACAATAATAATATGAATAACATTTTTCTACGTACCCTAACTATCAAAGCCTACCTACCTACCGAATAAAACAAGCAACAAATATTTCTTTAGTATTGACGCAAAATACCAGAAAGCATGAGTTACATTAATAAGCATTAATTTAATATCAAATTGAGTCGATAAATGAGTCACCGACGTACCCACATGTTATAAGTAAAGTTGACCCAGATGTAACACATAGGTGTCTGCCATGTCTCACCTTGATGGTACCACGTAAGCCTCTTCATATTAAATTGTTTTCTTTTCCTTTAAAGTGACGAGGTTCTACGTTTCATTTATGTGCCTTAAAACAGTGATTCCTGAAGTGGTTCAGGTGGAACCCTCAGTCCACGGGATGCACGGTAGACTCGACGGTACGTTAGCCAAAAAAAAGATACCTAAGGGTACGCTAATTTTGAAAATTGTCCACACGACAAACAAAGTTTGGGAAACTACTTTAGAATAATTCCTTCCTTAACATGCTCAATTTTTTCTAAATTAATACCTAATTACAAATTCCTGGGGTCGAAGTTTTGTGGAAACTTGACTATCTTTAAATGTATTGCTGCATATGATTACCTAAATTTATTTCCTTTTTTAATGACGATCCTTGTTGAAAGGCCCTGGGTTCGATTCCTAGTGGAAGAGAATGGGATGAGAGAGAATTCCTAGTGGATCCTTTAAATGATAGAGGAGAATACCGAAAGATTTTGAGGATTACCTAGATAGGTACAAGTAGATATACCTACGACTAGTTTGGATAGATATTACATTATTACTTGTATGAATGAGTCCACACTTAAGTTGACCAGCCATGATTATTCAAAAGCAGTGATTTGTTACCTTATAAAGATCTCAATACTTATACTGATACAATCTAAGAGCGGCGCGGCTCCTTACTGGTCTCCTGTAGGTAATAATTATTATGGACCTAAGTACTTATAATTTATTATAACCAAACAGATATGGAAATCTGTTTAATATCCTTGACAGGTAATTACTGTAACAACTGTATGTTTCTCACAACAAAACTCTCTTCGTTGGTTGAATATTAAATACCTCAGGAGTATTCTTGACTATGAATCGTAGTAATCTGTAGTGATTCTAAATGTTTTTTAGATTAGGTACTTATTTAATTATAATATTGCACTGTATTTAAGTAAAAGGCAACACATAATGACCACGACTATCTTCACACCATAACAGCTGCTTTCAAAGAAAAACTACATATTATTTTTATTATGCAAGCAGCTTCTACCGCAAACAGGATTCATCTTCACACTTAGCAGGGCGGTGTGACGAACATAACAGAACTTTTCTCTGAACACAACACGTTATTGGTGAAATATTCGCCAAGAAAACAATTCACTGAATTACGAATTTACGGACGACAATGACTAATTTACGAATAAATACTTAAATGGACACGTTTGCTCCATTATGTTAATGTTATATGAAATGAAATGTTTCCAAATCCAAATATAGCAAAGTATTTGCTGAGCATAGGTAATTAAAATAATGAATATACCGTTTTTGTTTTAGGTAACTGTTTTTGATTTTAATAATTAGATACCTAATGAAATGTAGTTAGTTGCATTTAATTACTGAACGAAATAAACTTTATTCTATTCTAACTTCACGTGCCTATTGAGAACCAGTATTGAGAAATTTTGAGAATTTTTTTTTAGTAAAACGGCCCATCCTCAACGTACAGATGGCCGGCAGCTATTTCAGTAGCAGCATGCCTGCTGTCGCCGCCGAAAATAACTCAAGTGTCGTCATAACATTGAATACTTTAATCGCATACCACCACTACGGCTTGGGCAATCGACTTTCTATTTAAGATTGATCGATACTGAATCGTTACCTTTATTTGATGGTGTTTTATAACTTCACTCTACTGTTTTCCAATTCTACGTTAGGTTGTCTGAACGAGATCGCTTTATATAAATAGTAAATAAATCAATAAATACAGTATCAGGTTGTTTGTGCATTGGCACAGACCTGAATTTCAGCCTGAATATAATGAAATAGTACACAGACAAAAGTCATAAAACAAATATACCTACCTACTGTTAGCGAGTACAGTACATTCAGCCTTCAGTTCGCTTCATAGGTACCTACATATGAAGAAGAATCTGTACGAAACTATTCAAAGTACGAAATTATTCCTTAAATGAACCCCAGATGTCCATAGACCTCGACAATAAGTCGTCATGTTGTAATAACATTTTAATGGTACAACACAAGCAACCAGCGCCAGCGCCATACTGTCGCGTCACCGACCTCGGAACAAGAACGCTTCAACATATTTTCTTCCATTTAAGGCAGTAGTAGGCCCTGATAACGTTTTAACAATTGCCTCTTAAAGGAACTCTACCATTTGCTTAATAATAAATAAAAATTACTTAGTGTTTTCATATAGGTATAAATCAGAGCTCAGGGAGAATCAAGTCAAGACAATCAAGACACATGTATGAGGAAGGAACTTCCCATCTCTAACTCTCCTTTATTCTTTGGTCCTTCCTGATAATATTGACAGCTGTGATATTACCTCTAAAGCGCACTTGAAACCATATGTTTCTGAACCTTGTTTGACTTTATAAGACTGTAGGTATTGAGCACAGTTACGAGTACGACTAGCGATCCAGTACTGACTGACCCGCACTAGGTCATTGCTAGGTCACTATCTGCACAAATTGGTAGATTGCATGTTACTGCAATTCAATTTGATTGTACATGTGTTTATTATGATTGAATTAATATGTCTTTTAGGTATTTTTATTATAATCCTTACTTAGATCAAAACTTTTAGAATTTAAGTGATTTTAAAGAAATATTTATGCAGTTAATATGTATTGATTTTATTTTAAGCTATTTTTAGCTGAAATCTTCTGGCTTTAAAACAAAATGCTTGCAACTGCGATTGTGTCGGACAGTCGTGATGTAGGTTAACAATTCGCAGTAATCAGTGTGATTACGAAGTGCCTACTTACTTATACCTCACCTTCTGATGTTATTTATAACTGAGTAGGTAATATATTAAGTATAGTACACTGAGAAGCGAGGATTGCCATTCTAAGGTATGTGGGAAAAAATCGTTGATCGGGTATTACTCGTTTGCAAGACATGCATAAGTTTAAATTGAAACCATGCCATATTTAGTAACGAATGTTACGATTGAACGGCGCTTATTACGCGAATGCGAGATTCATAGCGGCCGGGCACCCTCCGCGCCGCGGAAATATTCGTTTTTCCCGCGTTTGCGATCACGATGACTCAGACACTTTTATCTCGGTCAACGTGTTGCATACGAAGTAATATGACACACGCATTGTTTTTACATACCATTATACTTTAGATACTTGTTTTTTTACTTACAAAACATATATAATAGACTATGCACACGGAAATATGTATACGTACCTACCTGCCTATAACATAGGTAGTTAAGTACATACCTATATTTTCGTCGATAACTAGTACGAGACTCTAGGAACCCCGCCACGTTTTTTGTCGTTCTAATCTTGAACTCTCAGTGGTAAAAGCTAACTTCCTACGCGATGTTAATTTGGCACTGCATCCTAGAACTCCACATCCAACCTCCATTTAATGTTATATTATGTGTATGTAGGTAAAAATGATCCCCACGTCGAAAACGTGGTCAATTCTTTTTTCAAAATCACTCGTATTTAAAAATCTCTCCAGATCACAGATTCATCATTCATTACAATACAGTTATCCTTGTTTTAATATTTTGGTATCTACAAAAACGTGTATTTGCGATAGGTATAGAGTAGTGGTTTTCATGCGTTAGACTAGACTTTCTAGTCTAGACCAATGGAGTAAACCCCGGTGACGGCTAATTTAGTAATAACAACTAAATTTTTTATGAAACTACCTATACATTTTTGTACTCTTTTTACTAAATAACTAATTCCACAATCCGCTAGTCATGTAAATTCTTGAAGTTACTAACATAACTAATCTAGATTGTCCTTCTAATTTCTGGATTCGTTATCTTAAATAATTAATTACCCCGCTACCTAGTAAAATTTAATTACATAGCATATAACCTTGTGCCACTATAAAACATTCATGAATAATAGCAATTTCCCTGCTAAGAACCTTGATAGCCTTTGAGTCACTGGTGTACGACTAGAAATTGCAAGTAAAATTAAGAGTACCCTACAACTACACTACAACGCACATTTCCGCATGTGCGGTACATGCTGCATGCATGCATGGTTTGTGTGCACAAACACATAATAGGTAGGTACTGGTTTATAATACAGGCAATAAAAAAAGTCAGTCATTCATTATTCCAAGATGTAATAAGACAGATTACAATACTTAAAAATTATTATATTTTATGGTGCCATGCAGATTTGTTTAAAATAAAAATTGTTAAGAAACACAGACAGGAATATATTGAATCATGTCTGGTTTTGTAAATATAATGTTTTTTATTCATAAATAATTGCCCATAACACCAAATCATATCTTGAACATAAGATCGAATAATGCCACATTTATTGAATATAGATAGAAATGAACGATAAGAACGATAGAAAATCTTTTCTATTTGAGTATACAAATAGAGAAGATTTTCTATCGTTAAATTATGTCAAATCGGAGATAGATTGAATATTGGGAATGGCCATTATTGTTTGATAAAAAAAAAATTGAGATACTATAACTCGATACAATACAGTATTTGAGATAATGTTGTATTGTAATTTGTAATATATATGAACCAACTGATAAGCTAATAAAAAACATCATATTTATTTATTGGCAGAAACAAAAAATATTGCTATCATTAAAAATAAACTATACATTAATCAGTCTAGTAACTGTTGCCTTGCACTGAAAATTCTTAATATAATAAACTCTAAATACATAATCAAAGCAATTTATCAATGCTTCAACATACAGTATCTGTTACTTACATAATTATTTTAAGAGCACAGATAGAAAAAAAATTTGATCTTTTAGATATCAATCTTTAATTCTAAGATCTTTAGTTTGATTAAATTAAAATTGCAATTTAATTTAATCACAGGTAATTGTTGTTGTTTAATGGAATTATTCCAATTAAAAATATGTAGTGTAATTTTTCCTTTTACAAATTAAATCTATCTGGAAGCATTAATCTGTCAAAAGTTGTTTATAGAGCAGAGTTCAGACAGTCAAGAGACTAGGCTAAAACTTACCAACTATTCTTAACATTCCCCTTATATATATAAAGAATTATAAATAATTTGGCTGTCCTTATCCGCAGCGCACAATATGCCTCACACCTGATATAATTATGCACAGTAAATATACTTACACACTCATAAAATTTCACTTCGCTCACCACAAAGTCTTTCTAGAACTTATGTGCACGTGTATCTTTCATCACTTGTGCCGGGAAAGTCAACCAACTGTTATTGTATTTTTCTGTGATACTCCGGCGAGGCGTTACCATAATCCTGCAAATTGAAAAGCGTAGACCTATTTGTCACCATGTACTTCAAAATCTCTTGCATATGACTGAGAAGGAGTTGCAAGGATTTTTCGTCCAAAGCCGTGTACGCCAACATCGGGCCCATCTTAGCAAACAACCGGAGAAGATATATAGATCCATATATCTGGGACATAGGCGTGTCTGGATATTCTTGTAGAATCTCACTGTATTGCGGCCGTTCGAACTTGTACAGTAATTGGGAACCGAGGGTTACATTAAAGTACTCCTTGATGCCCTCTGTGATATCAACTAGAACTGATTCCTTAGCTGGGTTGTGAGATTTGCTGGATTTCTTAAAAGCCAAGAAATTGTCCACAATCTGTGAGACTGTCAGCTTAGCTGGCAATATCGATAGCTTCTGCTGCCTAGTGATAACATCCCAGTCATCTACGAGCCATACTTTTAGTTCTTCTGGTATTTTGATCTTGACTTCAACTTTAGCTAAATACTGCTCCTCTGATTCTATGGACATATCAAGCCTGCCTCTCTTCTTTCTGAAATTACAAGAAATTTTACAATATAGTAAGTACAATGCTTGCAGTCAGGCTATAAAACAATTTAAAAACCCCAATTATTTTCTGTCCTAATATAATTAGTCAAAAAGGAACAATATGTATCATTTACTAATTAACATTGTTATGCTATTTCATATCACAACAATCTGCCAATTGGAATTAAGTTGCATATGATATTTTATTTATAAATTAATTCATTCATTTAAACAGCTAAGACACTCTTCCATGTACTCTTTCATGGAAGAAGTTTCATATTTATATGTATTTGTATTTAAAAATCTACAAACTTAGGTTGATCAGATCCGGAGTCACCAGGTGTATCTTTACTATGAGTTTTGGTTGCTTTAGCCGGTGCAGGAGTAGACTCCACTTCTTTTTCTTTATCTTTACCTGAAATAAAAATATATATAAGTGAACAATTTAGTAGTAGAAGAAAAGGTGAACAGAAATACAATCTAAAAATAAAACAAAATGGTCAATATCCTATTGATTTAAACTTAGATTGTCTTTGCTGAGTGATGTATGTATCAATAAGAATAAAGCAGTGCTGTGATTTCTGTTGCTTCTATTTTATATATTTAAGTGTGCAATAAATAAATTTAAAAAACTTGAATTAGATTTTATATTTAAATTTTTTGTAATATTGTAACGGCTTTATTGTAATTACAAAACTTTAACTTTAAAGTGAGGTTTTTTGTTCTCTTTGCATGTGATGTTTACCTTTAAGCAGTAGTGTATTATTAACTATATATTATAGATAAATAATCTTACAACTGTTAGTAAATTTACAAATACAAATACAAATAAAATACCAGCAGGTGTTGAAGCTCTTGACTCCTCGCGAGCTGGTGTGGCGGTGGTGCTACTGCTTGCTGCATCCGATTTGCGTCCTTTGGCTGGAGCTGAAAAGATGTTTTTACAATATGTTTTTAGGACAAAATTTAATGCTACTAACTTTCCAATGTCACATACAACTAATTACCAAAATGTACCAGCAAGTAATAAGCTGAATTATTCAGTTTTGTATTGTTTTATAAAAATATATAGATAAATTCTTGAAAAACTAGCAATTTAAAGCATTCTAAAGAATATTTAATTTTATTGTCAAGAGCTTTGGCTGTAATTTGGTAAAGAGTTGGTTATCTTGCTGATTCCAGGTGTCTCCGAATCAGTCCTTTAAATTGCTAAATGGATGTTGTGTCACCTTTCAAACCAAATAAAACTGTTTAGAGGCTATGATGTCACAGATAGAAACACAGATCAAACTTATAACACCCTTCGTTTTACATTTTCTTGTGAAATAGAACATATTCAAATTAAGTTGTGACTGGCCAGCTAAACCCTATATAATGCCTCCTTTGCTTTAAGCACATTACAATTAATAAATAACTTACTCTTTTTAGTTTTAGCTGGCTGCGCAGAGTGTGCTCTCTGCACTTCCTTCTGTCTCTGCACATTGGCCTCATTGTACTTTAATACTCTGCTCTCTGGAACCCACTCATCCCAACTGAAATTAGATAAACAAAATTATTTCTAGTAAATGTTCATGTATCTATTGTTTTTATAACATATCTTTTATTTTATATGGTATCAACATACATTCAATATTAGACTGGAAGTTACGTTAAACATAATAGGTATTTGATAAGAATACTTTTTATTATTTGAGACTGTCAAAAGGTCGAAAGTATCAAGCATAACTACTGCGAGTGGAATGAGAATACCTGTGTGATTTACTTTATTTATTTAAGTAATAATATAAACGACAAAGTTTACAAACAAAAAGGACTATTAGGTACATATCTATTCCAAGTACAATTTAACTTATTTAAAACCTATGTTGTATTGCCTTCGACGCTTTTAATGTTCCCCATCTGCTGGGCACGGGTGTCTCCCCACAACCGAGGAAAGCTTGGAGCATACTACACCACACTGCTTGGTGAAGACCAATCCGCATTGGAGCTGTATTGTCTAATAAAGATGAAATAGGTAAACTTACTTTTTATTCCATCCCGCGTAGTGAATCAAATATCGGATATGTTTATCTTTCGTCACAGAACTCTTGAGGCATTTCGCCTCGTAAATAAGCGGCCCGTGGAAGCATAGGACCTTTTCACCTGGGAAAGGCAATACTTTGATTTTGTAATTCAATTTATATAGAGCTGTTATTAGTTAACATTTTGATAAATATGTGAAACTTACCTTCAGCAAACTTTAGCTTCGGTGCCATAATCGTTCTTATCGCCTACGTAAAGAAAACTTAATTGAATTTTATAGAACAAATTAATTCAGTTCAATAATTTAATTCAGTTGAATTCAATCCAAAATCCAACTCCAATAACTCCTTTAATTACAATAATTTTATTAAAAATTAAAATACTGATCATCAGAATTTAATTTATGGACGCAATGGAATGAAATGATGAATTGATTTTGTTTTGAACCGAATGAATGAATGGTGGCATGGAATCAAAATCAATAAAATCTATCCAATCCACAGGTAATCTATCAACGAAATGAACCAACCATAGACTATTATAGAGAGTATCTTCTGTCTGTCTGCCTGAAAACATTAAGTAAGGTAAAGTAGCGCCATCTATTACGATATCCGTCCAAAGTTCATAATTATATATTACTTCACATTCACATCTAAAATATAATATAAAATTAAATAACACAGAGTTGTAGGTATTTATAACATATTATATTATATTTCCCGACGTAGAAGGTCAAAGGTCCTATTCGTCCATTTACAACTACGCTATGGGTGATTTCGCGATAAAGTCCGATGTCGACTAAGCCTGTTTTTTATTATAATTTGTTAAACCTTTAATCCTAAAATAAGTAAATATCTACGTGTCTATACTATTAAGTTAACTACCCAACCATAACTACCTACTATCAGTCGTACACTCGTATCTACCAGATTAATTAAAATTTCATTTATTATTATAGTTATTACATGCACTTTGTTTTAATTTTATGGTATTCAAAAAATTAAAATGTCAATTCATTCCGCTAATTTAAATGCCAAATGCCAAAAGCTAATGTCTATTTAAATCGTAACCGGTATGGGCGGGGTAGGTATCAAGTGCCGAAGCTGAAATCGAAACACGTTTTGCGTAACCAACCTACCTCAGCTACGTAGTTTGTATATTTTGTTAGTCACTTTTATTATTCTTTAAATATCTATCTCTATCTTACCTCTTTCTGAACGTGCTTGCGGATTACATTTGGATGTAATCTGCATGCTCGGGTCTGAACCCATTATGCCATGATGTATATGCAATATGTAGTATCATTGACTACAACAATAGCGATTGAAGCTAAGATGTACTTAGCTACCTATATTATTATCCCAAGAGCTTATCTTTGTTATTAAGTACCTATTATCAATAGATAATAGAGAAAGAAATATCTTTCTATACAACAACGTTCACAATTTGGGAGACCGGTTGTTTCGTCACACACACGCCCACTTCTTTGATATTGTAACAATAATGTTCTAATTGTGAGTGCTGTAAGATTCAAAATCATTTGTACGGCCTTTAACGTATATAAAAACAACTCTTACATCATGCTACTAGTTCTTGTTTCCTGGGTTTGGTCAATAAATTTAGGTTGTAATTAATATGATAAATAATATTATTAATGAATTTTTTCGCACATCACAGTCGCAATACTCGCAATGCAGGGCAGACGTCTCTTCTCAAGTAGGAATGAGTAGGATTTAGACCATAGTCCACCACGCTGGCCGAGTGCGGTTTAAAATTGAAATCATCCTACAGTTTGCAAATTCTTCTTGTAGGTACTAAGTATAAGTTTGCCAAATAATCTCACCAAAACCCATAAATACGAGTTATTTTATACCTACCTTACCTACTCCAATCGTATGTTTAGTTTGTTGATAAGCGCGATACGCGTCGGTAACCTTTAGTTTTTTGGTTCCATGAGTTGAGTAGCCTTGAGTTGACAGCTTGGCAGTCTAGTAACGCCACTGGCGTCAGCTGAGCGTGCTCTCCGTTTTCAGTAAAGGCCGGTTAAAATAATTAAATAATGTCTCAACAAGGGCCCGCGTTCGATGTGAACGCAATGACCCTGACGCGGTGGGTCCTGGCCCAGCAGAGAATGGCCCCGGCCGCCACGGGGGACCTCACGCAGCTGCTGAACTCCATACAAACAGCTGTCAAGGCGATACAGTCCGCTGTGAGGAAAGCCGGCATCGCTAAACTGTTAGTAAATTGTTAAAATAATCTTTGGGATTCTAACTTTACAGATAAGTTTATTTTAATATGACTTATGAGTATATGACTTTACGAGTAGTTGATGGGGAGGTACCTGGTTAAGAAAGAATTTATCTTTTATTTCGGATCTACTTATAAAGGGAGTGTTTATTTTTTTTTATGTTTTTTTTAATTGAAGTGTAAGTACCTACCTACCTATCTAACATACGTAAATAAATAGTTACCTACTTAGCATAAATACCTAACATTACTTGGCACGATCGGTTAAATCTGTACTAATATAAAGCTGAAAAGTTTGTTTGTTTGTTTGAACGCGCTAATCTCTGGAACTACAAGTCGGATTTGAAAAAATCTTTTTGAGTATGATAGCTACATTCATGAGGAAGGTTATAGGCTATGAAGCATTACGTTACAATTATGAACGCGAGCGAAACCGCAGGACACAGCTAGTTATTAATATAGATAAACAACTTAATTGGAATTAATTACGTCGTTACCTGGTCTCCTAACCAATCAGATCCTTTCACGGTGTCGTAAAAGTGCCACCGCCAATCATCCTCATGCATGCTCCCTGTAAAAACAATATTGTATTGTGCTTACATAATATTTTTACATGCCGCCTTTATATTTCTCTGCACTTCCCAAGGTCGGCTGGTAGAGAACGCTATTTAGAATTAAGCACGCCTTTTGTTCCACTTATTTTGGTTCAATAAAGCTTGTTAATAATAATAATAATAATCTGTCCTTACTAAGAGTACTTTCATTTAATTATATTAAGAGAAGTGTCCATTTAAATAAACTTTCGGAATAGATTTCGAAATGGCTGAAAATTATTAACAACTGCGAAAGATAATTCTTTAACCCATTAGTTGGAAGCACTATTTACTAGAACCCCTAAATAAATAGATTAAAAAGACTAACCGATGGCAGCATTCATGCCACCCTGAGCAGCTATGGTGTGTGAGCGAGTTGGAAACAGCTTAGACACCAGGGCAACGCTGAAGTTCTGCTCCGCAAGACCGATGCAGGCCCGAAGACCTGCTCCGCCGGCGCCGATGACTAAGCAATCGTGAGAGTGATGTTGAACCACATACGATGCTGAACGAATAGCCTCTACAACAAAGCAATGCAAACACTTATTTTATTTAAGAATAAAAGTTTTTTCTTTCTTTCTTAATTGCTGTCTGCACCGTTGTAGCCAATTGTTATTAGGTCGATACCTATTACATTGCACATTACGTTTAAATCTTTTTTCCTTGTTACAAAACAACTTACGCGCCACAACCTTCCTGCTGCACTTCGATGAATGTCCGAAGCATTTCTGTGAAAAATGTTAAAATAATATATTTTAATGTGTAAGTAGGTAAAGTTTATCAAAACAAATAGGTATTTTATTTTAAATAGAATGATATGAAGTAGCAGACGAGCATGCAGGCCACCTGGTGTTAAGTGGTCGCTGCTGCCCATGGACATCTACATCCAACTTCAAGCAGGCTCGTGTCCTGCTTGAGGTCGTATCTAGCTTCATTTGCTTCACGGCAGACATGGGTGCAGCGGTGGTACTTCCTCGGTCGAACCATACAAGTTCTACCACCTACAAGGACTTTCAAGGACATTCCGTTCCGAGTTTGAGTGACGAAAAAAAAGTTTGGATCAGAATTTGGGTCAGATTTAAAACAATTCATAAAATTAAAAAGTTTGATGAAAATCTTTGCGAATTTTTATTTAAGCAAGTTAAAGCCGCAATTAAATGCGGTTTTTTAAATTACAAACACATTATTAATGAATAGTTCAGAAGAGAACGTACCCGTCCAAGAAGCATTGAGATGCGATTTGTATATTCCTGAGTGCTTTTTAATTTCTTTAAATTGTCAAAAGGAAATATAGTGTTCTCAACAGCTTCGTGTTTGTCAAAATAACAGCTCGCTAAAACCGAAAATGACGTTTTTTATTTTTGTTATAATGATTGATGAAATATAACCTCCTCATAGTAAAATGGGCTATATATTAATTACTAGCCCGCGACTTCGTCTGCGCAGGATTAGTATTTTGAGAAATTCACAGAATATCTTCATAAATTGTAGCCTGTATGTTATTCGGATGTACTAGCTATATTATTGTAAAGTTTCATTAAAATCCAGTCAGTAGTTTTTACGTGAAAGACTAACAAACATCCATCCAGCCGTCTATACTGAAAAACTTTCGAGTTTATAATATTATTAGGAATATGGA
>DWQK01002699.1:0-12658 GCA_018231225.1 Noctuana stator | reverse complement strand
CCTGACACTTTAGTTTTAGCAATTTTCATTCTAAAAGTTTCTATTTATTTTTCATCCTTAAACTATTTTTTTTACTATAGTTGTGAAAAACTAAATAAGCTAGGCATTTTGTTAGCTTTATTTTATTAGCAGATGACAGATTAAAAAATATTTTTTAAACTTCACTTTTGGTCAAAAATTAGAAACAAGCATTTAATTACATTATTTTATTTAGTTATCATCCAATAATAGATCAGACTGAATATGTATGTATTTTCTTTAGATATCCATGAGCAACACATGAATCAGTGATATGGAGGACATCTAATACTTATTTGTTACAATTTAGTGTTTTTTTCTTACAGGATAAACCTGGTGATCACTCTTGTGGATACTGTGGTCTTCGCTTTGTCAAAAAGGATCATCACTAAATGTTGAAATAACTTTATAGAGATGTTTTTACCTGATTGTTAATATTGCAATGGTTATTCAGAGTAAATAGTAGTCTCTTCTTTAACACATAGGTTTAAACAGAAAGCAACAAAGTTCAACATGTATTAGGTACTTGAGATAGTAAAGATTGCAATACATATAGAATATTTATTAAGGCAATATATTTATTTTTTTTTGTATCAGGCGTGATAATATCTAATTAAAATTAAGTACACGTGCAATTTGTGTGTTCCACAGGTGTCGTGCACCTGCTTGCATCCCCTTTCACAAAAAATTTTTTTTTCGATTATAAAAATATAGTTTACAATTAATGTAGATCACTCTGGAAAGTAACGTAAAAGTAACGTTTTCAATCATGTAACGTAGAGGGGTCCAAAAGTAACGTTCTGGCAACGTTGTTCAGCACCTCTGTGGCTGTGCTGTTCAGTTTTGCCATTGCCCTGTTCTCAAAAGTAACGCAAGACAGTTCAAAAAGTTTTCACAAGAAAATTAACTATTTTCAAGGTCATCTTAGCTAAACCGCATATTTACATTGTCAACGGAAAGATCCCCCCCTAAAGCACTTCCCTTTGCAGAGATGCATGGTTTTTGATATATTGAAGTATAAATTTTAAAGTTATTTGTGCAACACCAAAATTTTTAATCGTACCATCCTAATTGGGTTTTTTTTATTCGACTAAAAATATAATTGATAAAGTAGTCCATCACTCCAAAGAGTAACATAAAAATAACGTTAAATCATGTAACGTTGAGGGGTCCAAAATAGGTAGCCTATTTGGCTGGTTGAATTTGGCGCTTTTAGGCTACTTGACGCCAATTTTTAGGCGAATTAGATCGGGAAGCGTCTGGTGACATTGACAAACAAATTTGCACTAGCTACATACTTGTTTTTGTCTTGAAAAGTGAATACATTAAAACCATAGAACACTACACAACAGCGTTGCCAGACAAATCCCGGTGCATGTCGCCCAATTTTCTTTTTACGAATTAAGAGTAGCCTTAAATCGCCCAAATTATTAATCATCTAGCCTAATAGGCTACCTGCTCGTTATGCTTTCTTTTAGCGTTCAGGATTTTCATTTTAAGCATTTTTCCAAACATTTCTTTTTCTAGTGATTTCTGCAAGAAACTTAAACCTAGCCTACAGTCGCCATTTTTTTCCCGAGATAGCCTATATCGCGACTGGTCTCCCCGACACTCTTCGAAGTAGCCTAAGTGCCGAAAAATCGCCTAATCTGGCACCACAGTTCAAACAGGCTGTTGGCGTGCTTGCTTGACAGCTTGACACTAGTCCACTAGTGTATCATTTTGGTTTGGTCTCTGCTTAACTATTCTCCATCCGGTCTGTGTGTGATATGCGAATTTATAAAAAAGTCTAAGGTTTTTTACGTTACGTAGTATATCTAAGTAGTAGTCTGTGGTTTACCATTTAGTTACTTTCGTATCTTTTCTTAGTCTGTGGCTACTTTAGGTTGATGTTAATTTGATTCAGGCTAACGAAACTTCATAGGTATAAGGTATAACAATTTTATGTATGGAGTATACTACCACTTCCTGTTTAACATAAGCAGACAAGACAGCCAATACTACCATACCACTGGAATTATTTCTTTTATTCAAAATCATAGATAAAAGACTTTCTATCGCTATAATTTATCATTGAAATAATATTGACATTGATCATTATTATGCTATTCCGGCCGGAGCAAATCTAAAAAATCAAATATCAAAATCTGTTCTGCCGTTTTCGATTTCTAAGAGGTGTAATTAAGCCGATTTTCTTTTATACAAGCATATAGATATAGTTATAGATTATTATTGGGTAGGAGCCGCTACGTTTATATATAGTTTAATGTTATTGATAAGTACAACTTTGGCAGAAGTTATCACTATTTAGTCTGTAAGGTCACTTTTGCTGTTTTTACTTTTAGATGGTACTAAAATGGTCATAAACTGTGACGTTTGACATTAATGACATTTGTCATTCCAGTAGCTAGTATAGGAGTGCCACAGAACACTAAACTAGGGAGTACCGTCTGACCTGTCTCATCTTTCTACGCGTAGTGCAGTGTTATTATGTTATACTCTTAATCTGGAAGTTGGTTGATTCTGTATTTAGACAACCTAGCTCAATATAATTATATACCTAATAGTTTTTAAATACATGCAAAAACAAATTATTTCACAGAGCGAAATTTTATGCGTCGATTTGTTTGTTTATGTAAGACGAATAATTTGGTTTTTAATTGTATTTCATCCAATAGATAGATGTGAAGGAACCTTTCGAGGTGGCGATGACTGACATTGCATATGATTGCACACTTTGCAGTCTTTGCACACGCACAGTGTTTTCTAATTAGTGGATAGTGGTTGTCTCCATTGTTATTGCTTGTAACATACTGCGTATTCTAAGGCAAAAAGCAATTCATAAGTGTAATTTTGAGTATAAATCGCCAAGCTTCATTTAAACTAAATATTTTGTAGTATGAGTCATTGTAGACATATTAATAAGACCGTAATTAATTGTTTTTAACGAATAATAATCTTGTAGACAATATTTACTTGTAAAAAGTTATCTATTTATAATTAATCAACTACGTATTGTAGCATTGGTATACTCCATAAATAATATTATGCGATAACGATAAAAACACATACTTCACAGATATCCTAAGTCAATCTTCAGCACAATGACGTCTGGACCATATAATTACTCCTATATTTTTAAGTATATTATTATTGGAGACATGGGGGTTGGAAAATCATGCCTTTTGCATCAGTTTACAGAAAAAAAATGTAAGTAAATTTTTTTTTATAATAATAATTATTATTAGTGTGAACACAAGATACATTGTCCTATCTAAATTGTAAACATTTAAAATGTCACTCCTGGATGGAATATGTGAACAACCTTATGTGTCCATCTACTTTACATTAAATGAGTTATAACACTTACTACCTGGTAATCTTGATGTGGTGTAACTTAAATTTTGTTTTACTTCACATCTCCTATGATCATTTTTCCAGTTATGGCTGACTGTCCTCACACTATTGGTGTTGAATTTGGTACAAGAATAATTGAAGTAGCAGGGCAAAAAATCAAGCTGCAGATATGGGATACAGCTGGGCAAGAGAGATTTAGGGCTGTGACTCGTTCATACTACAGGGGAGCTGCAGGTGCACTCATGGTATATGATATAACACGAAGGTAAGTTAGTAAGGATAAATTTGTTTGTATGATTGCAGCAGAATAATGATAATTAGAGTGCATTTTAAAAAAGCTGTAATGGTGAAGGAAAGGTAACAAAAGTTTCTTGAAATAATTATACTGTACTAAGGTATGGTTCAACTTGTAGGATAATTCCAATCCTAGGAATCAAACAATTGTCTATTGAAGTATAGAACATCCTTGATAGGTATAAGTTTTAAAATGAGATGACTTACATAATTGTTATATATATATATATCTAAATTTCAAAATTATAAACAGAAAATAATATATTTATGGTATAATAAAAACCACACAAGGACGTGACTTGCATTCAGTTATTGCATTTTAGTTTACAGCCACTAAATATTAGGTGGAGTTTACTTAATTCACCTGGGTTAGTTCACCTAGGTGCATTAAGTATACTTAAATAGTAAACTTTATTCATCTGGGTGGGTGTATTAAGTATACTAAAAAGTAAAGTTTATTCACCTAGTTCACCTGAGTTAAATCACCTTGGTGCATTAAGTACCTACAGTATTCATAGAATTTAATCACTACTTGTTGTTCATCATTAGTAACCTATCCTACTGCCAGGCACAGGTCATCTCTTAAATAAGCTAAATAAATGAGGTCATAATTTACCATGCCAGCCAAATACTTTCGAAAATGTTAAACCTAAGTGTATTAACTTTCCTACTTTTAGAGAGAACTCTCAGGCATGCAGTCATTATGATTAAAAATGTTTTTTTTTCACTGAAGAGCTAGTAATAATTAATTTAAATTAAGCAAATATATTAAAAATTAGAGGTATGTGTGAAAACTGACATTAAAAAATCAGTAGATATACTTTTTTGTAAACTGTATTACCCACAAAAATTAAACGTTAACTCTTGAAATTAAGTTAAACAAACCATTTCTACAAAACGACCCACCATTAATTTTTCGTCCAGCCAATTTAGTTTTTTTTTATTTAAAATTAATTTTTAGTATAATACTTAATGCACTTAGGTGAATAAAGTTTACTTTTTAGTATACTTAATACACCCAGATGAATAAAGTTTACTGTTAGTATACTTAATGCACCTAGATGAAATAACCCAGATGAATTAAGTAAACTCCACCAAATATTATGCATTTATGAGAAAAACGTAAAGGTAAACAACTAGTTCACTTTATAATTTACCACTTAATTTCAACTTAATTAGGTATCATAGTTTTTATATATTTTTTGTATACTTTGTAACCAGACTTAACCTACATAAGCTTGGGCACAGTAGTAAATTTTAAAACAATAACCCTGTGCTAATAATAGTATAATAATATACTGCTTCATATAATAATTAAATATAGAATGAACAATTTAGCTGGTTCAGCTGCTGCCATGGCTCCAGCCCTAACGAAAAAACGAATTACACAATCGCAAACAATAATAGCAATGAATTATTTTAATGTGTTGGTAATGATAAAATATATAAAACTGTTAAGGATTATAAAAATAAATATATATTTTGTTACCTTCAAAATTTACCTGTTTTGCCTTATGTGGTGTTAGAACTTAAGGGATGATTTGTTTTTATATTATACAATGCTATAAGCATATTTTTAACTAGCTATTGTATTATTTAATTTCAGATCTACGTACAACCATCTTAGCAGTTGGCTCACAGATACTCGTAATTTAACTAACCCCAGTACTGTGATATTTTTAATTGGCAATAAATCTGATCTGGATGCACAGCGTGATGTAACCTATGAAGAAGCTAAGCAGTTTGCAGATGAAAATGGACTAATGTTTGTTGAAGCCAGTGCTAAAACGTTAGTCGTAATTTATTATAATGGTCCTTTTCATCACTTTATATTTTCTCAGTGTTTTCTATTTAGCCTGTTGTTGTTAGCGTTGATATAATGAAAACATTACTTAAGTAGTAGACTTCAGAAATTTATTTTGGAGTAGGTACTACTAAAGTTGTTTTTTTCTTTTTAGGTTAAAGTCGGTTTTAATTTTTACTTAAAACAAATTTTATAACTTATAATAAGTAAAATTTTCGTGTTACAGTTTTGTTAGAAAACTCCTCCGAATGTTATGAAATTTTGAGTGTATACTTAGTAGGTCTGAGAATACTACGTAAACTATTTTTCATAATGCTAAGTGACAAGAGTGGCGGTCCGCAAAAAAATTTTCATGTGACAAAAATTTTTTCTACATTTTTTAAGATTCACTTTTCTACCACCAATCCTCATTTGTTAGTCGTGATTTTAGTATAAATAATTTATATGGCAGAACAACATTTGCCAGGTCAGCTAGCCGACCCGGCAAACTTCGTACCGCCTAAAAATTAATAAAAAAAAGCAAAATAAAAAAAATTGTATGTCACGTGTCTATCTCATCATCGCTGCAGCTCTCTTTGCCTACATTTCTTTACGCGAGTTATTTTAAAAGATAGATATGTGTTATTGGGCACTTTTTGAAGAGAAGTTATAATAAAATAAAGTTCCCCGCCGCGTCTGTCGAGTGTGTCTAAACGCGCTAATCGCGAGATTAGGGTTTAGAATCGGGTGAAAATAATACAAAGTCTGTAAAAATTTTTTCTTGTATCCCTATTCATCCCTTTCATTTTCCAGGATTAAAAGTATCACTAAATAAATTTTTGATCTTAACTTTGCTACACCGCGTGCGTGTTGCACTACGTGCATTAATAGTGCTATTCATGCACGGCGTACAGCGCCATATAAAAAATAGCGTAGATTAAGAAAAGTATTTTTATAACAAATAATGCAGTATAGCTTAAGCCTGACGGTGAGCACAAGTGACAGCTAAGCATGTGCGTCACTACTACTTCACCGCGAACTGCTTACAGTCGATTAAAAAAAAACTATTACTAAGTAGAAATAGCCTGGCAGATTTAGTTCAAATCCCAGGCTTCCTTATCACTTAAATAATCATTAATGTCATAATATGCCTTTTTGCATAATATTTGTTTAATAATTCTAAATTTGATTTTGTTCAAATCCGTTCTCTGGTTTCCACGTGATGCCTCCACAGACAGACAGACAAAAGTTTTAAAAAATATATTTTTGGCTTCTATATTATTATTAAAACCTGCCCTAGAAGAAATTTCGAAAAAATATTTCTCCAGTTTTATTATAGTATAGATTTTATCTCTACAGGGGTCAAAATGTGGAGGAGGCATTCCTGGAGACGGCAAAGAAAATATATCAGAGTATCCAGGACGGGCGGCTGGACTTGAACGCGGCGGAGTCGGGCGTGCAGCACAAGCCCGCGTCGCCCGGCCGCCCGCTCGCTGCGCCGCCCGCCGCACGCGACCACTGCGCCTGCTAGCCTTTCTCTCTTATACACACACAAACACCACCCTTTTGCCTCGCTCGCTCTTTGAGCTAACTACGAGTTTTGGTTAGCGTCGTAAAACAAAATCGAATTCACTTTCATGACGTACATTCCCAATCTCATACTGTGAAATGTCGCATTTGAATAAGAAAACAAGCAATGAATTTAGTCTGCTTTTAGTTCTCGGTGTATATGCAGGCGCCATTAGTTGGTGTATGAAGAGATGCAAATCTTATTTCGCTAATCGTCTACATTCGTATCGAAACAAGCCTCAGATGGATCTCCGTTTATCGTGCTTTTTTTTAAAACTAATAAACTTAATTTGTCTCTAAATATTAAAAAAACCTCACCAATCATCCTAAGATTAATCTGCTGAGCTGGTTATTCTGTCTTTAACATTCAAAAAAATGGCAAGTCCTTGTTGTTTAATTCACGCGTTTGACTTTGAATGTATAAATTGTTATTTTTATTTTTAGGAAACCATAGTAACACTAAAAAATATATTGTTACAATAATCTCTGCTAGTAATAGAGCGTAGATTTGAAAACCTTATTCAAATGACCTCTATAAATTTTCTATTCAGAAGTACAGTAGGCATAGAAGATATAACTTTCTATTATCATTTTCTCATATCTCAGAATAAGCCCTATTTTCTGTTTATTTTATCTAATTTGTCCATAAACTATGAAGAAGGGGAAAGTCCCAATCATGGACAGTTAAAGGATCAAAATCGTAGTTTTTTCGAATCTACACTAAGAGTATATTACCATCAATACTAAATGTAATAAAAATTTAATGTCCTATGTTTATTTTATATTTCTGCTGTATTTTTTGTGTAGTACTGCAATTTGTTTTAATGTTATTAAGAAATCAAATCTTTGATTTTTTGAACCAGTAATGGACGGTATGTGTCCATTACTGTGACTATTAAAGTTGAGTGCACCAGTAATGAATGAGAATGAAATTACTTCAATTTTACTTAAGAAATACACTAAAAAAATTTTAATCACGCGAGCTCGTTATTTTTCTTCCAATTCTATGTCAAAAAAGAATTATGTAAATAAAACGTAAAACTTCGGCAGGTCTATGAGTATTGTTTATGTTAAAATAGTGCGATATAAAAACTGATCCCTTTCCTTATTTTATACAATCTGAAGATTTTTTCGTCCATTACTGGTTCCTTGTTCAAGTCCGGTGCGTTTGCTGTACTTGACTTTTACAGATTCAACTGTACTGTTATGCAAAAGAGTCGATTTTATGGCGTAAGTACCGTGATCGCTGGATAAAGTATAAGTGAGAATACAACAAGTAGCACGTTGTGTATTATAATATATCCTATCTGTAAAAATTCATAATTTCGTGTTTCTCTGGTATGACCGCTTCGAGTGACGCCCCACGCTACGTCAATATCCGACATGTTTGATTACAGAATATAAAAATGAAGCATACCTATTTACGATTTATGATGGTAGAATATAAACTGAAAGTGAAGAGCGACACACAAATTGACTTATTGACGTGTTTTAAAATATAATATCCTCCAGTAGTGTATCAAAATATAACGTAATAAGATACACACTCAGGATCAGGTGGTGGTGTTATTGTGTTGGCTCTATCCGTTCATATTTTTCCCTAAAGATCGTTAAGTTGGAGGTGTGTAATTGATCGTACTTCAGAATTAAGAATTGTTACAATAGTAATAAATTAATTGTAATTATGATAAATTCACATATTTTTGACACTTGTAAGCGTAGTTGGGTGCAAACTGCACTTATTAGTAATAATTTGGCAGGAGACAAGTAGGTATTTAAATGAAGTTTAGGATTAAAATTTATCACAATGTTAATAATATTAATGTTATTTAGCTTGTTCTCAGGATATTCGTGTTTGTCAGGAATTTTATTTATGAGTATTATAATAATCTAATATAAGAAACTTACATATGTATTCTAATAGGAATATAAGTGTTCACGAACTGCTGTTTCTTTTTCAACTTTAAATTTATTTTCACTGTTTTCTCTATTCAAATACTGAAAGTGGTAATAGATGTAAAATACATTATTTACGAAATATTATGTTTTATCAGATAGATGAAAGTAAGAATTACAAGTTTGGTTAACATTTCGAGATAAAAAAGAGTTATAAGCTAAAGACCTAATTAGATCAGAACAAGATGTTTGAGTAAACAATTATGTAAATACAGTATTTGTTAACAATAATGATTATTATTATTATTTCTAAACACTAATTGTTATTTCTGTGTAGGATGTCATATAAAATATTCAAAGTACGAAAAAGCTCGTTAGCATAACTTCAAATGGGCCACTGCTTATGCCTGATTTACACATTTAAATTCGATATGACTATAATTTTAATAGGGAAAATTGCAATTAAACATTTGGTTAGCAAGCGGCCCTTCAAGGTGTTGAACTTTTACTACCATTTCTGTTTTGTATCTTGATGTATTTTTAATCTGATAAAATATACCTACTCGCTAATTCTTTCTTTAGTGTAAAATATAATAGTTTTAGAAGTGCCTAGCCTGAGCCCTACAGATACCTGTACTCGACTGCTAAGATTTTAAACGATGTAAATAAATAGGGGTTTTATAGAATGTGGAAGGCACACACGACATGTCCACTCAAGTAACGTCTTGATTTTATGAAAATCCGTTAACGCTTATTCTCGCACACGGTCATATACTTTGTTCGTTTACATTAAATTTGTCATGGAACAGCACCGAAATATCCAATTGCTGTTGTTAAATTAACTTAAAAAACCATTAGATTCAGTTAGCAAAGTGAACATTTTTATTTAATTTCTTAGGGCGAAACAATATGTTTTAATATTAACTTAGATGTAATGCGTCGAGGTTCGATAATGTTAACCACTGCTGCAGTTATTTATTTGAGGTGCTCGAGGTGTAAAGCCTCTGTCACTTTATAAAACAAAGTTGGAAGTTGTAAGCTTCCAATGTAGTAACATGTCTATACAGTTCAATTTGCTTATAATAATATGGTACCTATATTTGTTCAGTCACAAGAATTTGTGCTATTTATATTATTTGCATATATGTATTAAATTTATTTCTATTTGTAAATTATATATTTATATAGAATTAAAAGTTATACGGAGTTGTACAGTAGTCACAAAGACTTTCGAGTAATAAAAACCTAATCGTTTTTGTTTAGTAGCACAATTCTCTTAATGGTTAGTTTGCCTTTGGCTTCTGACTACCGCACCATGATTAAAAACACTTATAAAACACGTTTGTATGGAAAAATCTGCGATGTTCTATTTATTACCTACACCTCAAAATTCGTGATACAGAATTAACCCAATTGTACCTATACTTAACAATATTGTAGATGAGTTTACTTGAAAAGAAAGAACGTTACAAACATTGGTTACATACATACATACACACACTATGGCAATTCTTCCGATTCCTAGTTTAGGCTAATTTTTAGATATTAAAATATGTAAGTTCATTAACAGACGCCACTACAATGCTGCAAAACTTTCTACATGGCATCAAAAATAATACGTGTTCGTTTAGATATCGCTGATGCGTTAATATATTTGGCTTTCTGTTTATTTTCTCAGTAAAAAGTATGTTGATGTGTTACTTTGTGGAAATGCGGCCAGATCTTAGGTAAAGAAAAGACGTTCAATAAATACTGTGAATTCGTTAGTATTTATACGAACTTTTACGAGTTGTGGTACTGTGGAATGGCGAGAAAACGGATGGATAAAGATGAAATTGTGGTTATTACTGATTGTATAATCTAGTGTGCTGACGTGATAAGTACTTGCTAGCCTATCTGTTCAATTATGTAGTCACCGATTCGGGTTGGGTAGCTAGATATAATTATACTGTTTTAACACAGTATTTTTTAAACATCTAAGTAATTTCTTACAGCTTCGAAAATAAATCTTATATAAAATTTTCGTTAGGCTCAGGTTAGACTGTACAATGAACATAAGAAAAAGAATCCCGCAGCGGTAATGTTTGACCATATCAAGTAGTCGTGCGTTTGGCTGTAGGTACAATCTGTACATATCATGAAACGCAAATTTTTCTTCTTTATATATACTTATGAATACAAATTTTTCATGAACGGGTTATATTCTAAGCTTTGATTCTAAGACATCTACGACCGAAACACATTATTTTATTATTTATCATGATTAGTATTGAATTTTATTTATTGAACAAGAGAAATGTAAAGCATAGGATATTTAATTAGAAATTACTGTTGTTAATCTGTGTTATAAAATTAATGAATTTACTTATATTTAATAATTTTTTATTTAACATGTATTAAGATTTAAGGATAAGGTGATGTTTGAAAACATAATCAGCAAATCATACAAATATTATTGTATTGTAATACGAGTGTAACATTCCTGAAAATCTTTAGTTCACTATTGCTACATAGTATCTTAAATTATATTGTTTTACTTCAGTTGTACCCAATAATGTTATATCTCCTAGGACTTCTCTAAACAGTTCGTGGATGCATTGTTATTTATGGGGACTGAGATATTCGCTTCAAATAGTACCTCTAGTTCACTCCTACCCCAACCAAAATAAACACTTCCTAGGGCGACCTTTCCAAGACAGTTTTTTTGAGTAGTATTAAAATTAAATGTCCTTGAGACATATTGCTTAGGAAAGTATATTAATATGTACTCATGTATATTATATTTAAACTTTTAATTATACCGTATATTTTAAAGTTTGTGAAGTTTTAGCTAAGTACGAATTTTACATTACGTGTGTTAACAATGTATTTTATTTTAAAGTTTACCTCCTTGTAACTTGTATGGGGCACCCATTATACCTACCTAATAATCTTTTACAATATAAATAATTTTAGCACGTAAAATAAGTTAGATTACTGATTGGTAGCTGTTAAATAACAACTTCACTGTGTTACTACCAACTATGTACATTTCATTTTCCTTGACTACTGCATATTTTTGTGAAGCACCAGTCGCATGTGTGAAGTGGGTAGGTAGGTACCTAATATGATTTGAATTCATTTTTGGGAATCTTGATTAAGTATTCGTTTTAGCTGGAGTTCAAATAATTTGGTTTTTAGTGATAGTGTAATCTTTTGCTTATTCTATAAATGTACCTACTTACAACTTGAAACGCAAGAAATGTTTAATTCAATAGGAATACTGCTTATATAATTATGTCACTGTCTAATTATGAAAATTGTTAGTTTGCTTTGGTATCAAAGGCACCCATCTGCAACTTTTTGTCTCGGTGATTTTTTGTGAGTTGCTCTCGCCTGCTGTCGCGCAGGGTCCCCCCACTAGAAAAGTAGATGGCCAACAAAATCAATGTTGCCAGATTAATCCCAGTCCAAGTAGTCCCATTTTTTAATCGAAAAGTAACATAATAACGCCCACATTTTTAATCATCCGGTCTAATTGGCTACGGGTTTTTTAGGTCGCCGATTTGTGGATTGAGACATTTAATTTGATGCATTTTCTACTCCCACCTATTGTTTTTCTCTGTTTTTCTGCTAGAAATTACCTACCTAGCCTAAAGTTGCCATTTTTTTTCCGAAACAGCCTAAACGCAATCGCAATTTTTGGTAGCCCCGACATCCTTCGAGTTAGCCTAAATGGCGATAAATCTTCTAATCTGGCAC
>DWQK01002698.1:0-12661 GCA_018231225.1 Noctuana stator | reverse complement strand
ACGCAGTCAATATCACATTTTCTTAAAATCCTAAAGCATTTATGATGCCTATAATAATAGTATTATCTGGCAGATTGCCATGCTCCATATCTTTTTACAACTAGCCCAATCACTGGTACAATTGAAAGATTATACGACCCCGCTTGAATGGTATGAACAGGACTTAATTCTTCGTATTATATTACCTAAGGGCTTAAGCCAGTTCATTAAGGATCGTTCAATCATCTCTTAAGGAAAGGCAAGAATTTGCTCGGACGTATTTTATTTTTACTTGGTGTTTTTTCGTGTCGGCGTAAAGCATTATAAATCCTTTGCTAGCACATGAATATTATGTTTGGCTAATTAAACGAAAGAGCGGCAAAACTTTCTCACGGACAGAACTGTGGTCGTTACGTAAAATATGAACAAAGATTCGCATAATTCATTTAACATGACTATTATAAATCTTTTTGTTTTCATTATATTCGTATTGTAGTAATGTAGTTTTATATTTTTGTAATATAACTCTATGGAGAGTTTCGAAGCTAACAATATGATAACCAAATATAGATACTCATATAACGCAGTATAGATACACGTGAAACATAGTTCTGTTTTTCTAATTCGGAAAAGAAACATTATTACGAATTAATCCTTATTATGTTGTATTTAAATTGAAGGCGCAAAAGATAATACGATGAAAATAACCTATGACTCTGAAGCCTAGTGTATTAAATTATTTATACATTATTTTCACGTTAATCCTTTGATGAAGTAGGTTGAAATAGCATTAACCTAGATCACTAGTTATAAACTGAGTAACTATAACTACGATATCGTGAGGCATAATTACAAGACAACTAATTAATAAAATAAGCCGTTTATGCGTTTCACTTCAAGCTGTCCCAGAGATTAATTTTCATTTCCTGTTTTGCGACTGGACATTCCGATTTTGTCACAAATCGACTACTAGTTGTCGAATATCTTACTTAGATCTTACTTAAAGTTAATGCAGCTCTGTATTAGTCAGTACATAAAACATTAGGCTAAACTAAAACCGCGTATTTCTAATCACGCAAACAGAACTGAATACATGTTATAAAGACAGTTTTATAAATCGAAGTAAGATATAACTTATTATAATAAAACAAACCAATGTTTGTATTCAAATAAATTAATTTATAACAATTTTTTATGCTCCTACAAATTCAGGTATGCGACTAGGTGATTCTTAAGTATGGCAGCTGTTAATTGTACCGATAAGATACACTTTATACGAGATAATTCGTTCCATCAAACTCAAGGCTCACATAGTTATTTGTCAAGCAAGTGATTGTCGACTAAAATGCGTACACGTTTTCTAACACACGCCTGCGGGCGCTTGCATCTTATATTTTGACATTATACTTAGGGAGTCAGGTAACCATTACAGACTTTATAATTTTGAGACAAGATCTAAATAAAACTCTCAAACTATTCGTATTCTTTAAACGAATGATACAAACTAAAAACATAATCAATAAACAAAATAACCACTATCTAATCACATATTTACTAGAAGAGATTCTAACATAACATATTTTTTGCTTTAAATGAAACGCATTGAATTGTCGTCAATTTGTCATTGGAAGTCATTTAAGTTTCATTGTGGTAACAAATTTTCGAAAATTTAACCCCTAAACAGGTTAAACAGTAATTAGGAGTAGGTGGAGTAACGGATAACGAGTAGCTTCGAGATATTATAAGGGTGCACTTGATTAACTTAATCTTAAAAATATTTTGTTGCGGAGCAGCAGGGTTAACCTTCATAAATTAATTATATTATATGTATAGATTAGTACCTAAAATGCGCATATGAATTTCCCTAATTGCACGGCCCCTTTGAAGTTCCTATTTTACGATGAACTATTAAAGATTCCAACATGAGCAATCCCATAAAATCAAAACACCTGGCAACACTATGCACGACCGCAACGTCTTGCAAACGGGGTCGTGTGTTCTGTGTGCCGTACAATTACTACCGAGATACAGGCCCTTCTCAATTTTCATTTATCAATCTAGCGGTTCTTAGACAAGATTGTTGCTGCTATCACGATGCGATCCTCACCTAGCACCTCAAATCGAGATCGTGGTAAGTGTGCTGCGGGCACTATTATTGAGAACCATCTTATCGTTAATCGTGTGCCACCCTCTCTTCAATTTCGTTTATGTGCCTAAATTATTGTTCTATTTTCACGCTTTCCTGTCAGTAAATTCTCTTTGAAATGAAATACAGGTCTTATTGGATAGTTCTATAGAATAGGTATTTAATAAACTAGCAGTGAAATGGAACATTTTTATTAAAAATACTGATTTCTAATTATTGATTTATTACAATCTTAAAAAAGAACAAATAAGAATGGTGTAATAAGATAAAAAAAACCTTAACAACAGTCTGGCAAATTAATTATGAAGACTACGTTGTAGCAAACCCATTGGAATTTACAGATTAATTACCATAACTTACATTTAACGTACCTGAGTTAAAGTTTAACTAGCTACATATTGACACTAAGTAAAGTCTATTTATAGTGCGGTTACTTTTCCGCGTTAGGAATACTAAAGTTTTAAAGGCAGATAGAATTGGCGAGCTAAGTGGCTTCGTAGCTCGACAAGCGTTAGTTGTTTTATATAATTACCGGAGCTGTCCTCCCTCAGCCGGCCTTGAGTTTCTCTCTAATGGCTACGCCATCGTTCAAACCGTGCCAGTTCTGTGACGGCAACATGGGTTCATTAGCGCTATCACACCAGTCTGAACCAACCCGATATCGGAAGGATGTAAGCGTCCACTATCTTTCAACGCTTTTAGCGCAGAGATTTCTTTTCAGATGCCCGTACGTTACAACCTGACGCCTTGTATCAGGAGCGTCAATAGAAACATTATCGCTCTACTTCGTATAAACAAACCAATGTACTGACCGTTAGTGGATAGCTGCGACATTTATTTTAGGAAAGATGTTTGAGATACGAGTAGGTCTTGTAGGAATAAAGAGAAATGGAGACCAATACAAGCCAAAAAACCATTTTTGTGATTAAATGACATTTTAGGTAAGTATATAATATTTATAAACAGCTAATGGATAGCTGAACTGGGCTGAAACATGGTTAATTTATGTTGTAAAAAGTTCTTTTCCACGCGGTCCAACGGCGCGGGCATCCAATAGTGATTTATAAAAATATAAAAGATGCAATGGCGTTAATCATATTCGTCTATAAACGACCTGAATACATTCCTGTCCGTGCACCCGACGCCGAAGCCTCAAGAGGAGTGAAATCGCGACACGACGCGTAAAACTGTCACGATAAGAATCGATTGAGAAGATAGAGATCGACTCTCGATCGACTCGGCCGCGTGCAGCTCGTAGGACATTTGCCACAGCCAGGCAACTCCTAATCTTAGAACGCAACCTTAAACTACATGACATAAAGCAGTTATTCGCTAGATTTACATTATTATGCCAATACGAGTGCCTACTAGCCCTGTCATTGACTTTTTTCATTTGCATTATCTTTTCGCTTGTATCAACTACATTCTGCTACAAATAATGGGTGAGGTTTTACAACGAAAAACATAAACCTCCTTGAAGCAAGTTATGGCACATAGATATCGTGTTCTTAAACATGTAATTACGAGTACCTATTTTAGTAGATATAAGCAAGCATAATTGTATTGTACATTACTGAGAGTATTATATTACGGTATTAGATACCTACATTTATAGCCAATGTTTTATAGGTGTTAGGAAAAAAACAGGTTTCATAGCTTCACACGTAGATTATTGGCAAGCGATCCTAAAATAAGGTGCTTTGATTATATGTAACATGAGAAAAGAAGATAAAAATATAAAGTTACTATCATGTACTTAGGTATTAAAATAGTATTCAGTTATAGAAACATTTATTATCGATTTTTTGTCGTTTATGAGTAGCAAACGAACATGCAGACCATCAGATGTTAAGTAGTCACTCCAACCACAAGTAGGAGAGAAATCTTCTCTAAGGTCATATGTGGAGGCGTTGGTACTTATCAGGACTGAGTTAAGACGGCAATGGTGGTACCGGTTACGGTGGCAGAAATAATCTCCTACCTAAAGTTTATATTTATATTCGCCATGCCGGTACACAAATAAGACTAATCTTAGAAAATATACTGATTTAAGATCTTGACGTTTATCCTGGAGAAGGACCGTACAATATAACGTTACTTACACATACTCTTACTATTGCATTTATGAAAGAAGCAATAATGATATTCCTATCGACAACGTTAAGATGTACTCGTAGATAAACAAGTGAACATTCACTACTTTAAACACGCATAACTGTGAGTAGGGTGACCATCCCAGGAGCGGGGTCATTCACTCGGGCTGTCCAATTTATTTACTTTTTTCCCAGGTGTAGTGTTACGGCTATAAAATTCAGTTTTTGTTGGGCGGGCGCATGCTCGGCTAGATCTCCCGTCGCGAGATATGTTGATTTACGTTTAACGCGCGTGACCCCTCGTCGAAGCCGATCATAGACTCGATAGACGATTCGAACTCGCGCGCTCCCAAGATATCAGCACATCGCACTCGTGCCGATGCATCTCGGGAAATATTTCGCGGTGCATAGGTAGCCTGTTTGCCGGCCAACTCGCCCGAAGATTCGCAGATTTCTTTGTGTTTCACACGATTCACTTCGTTCCGCTAATAGAATCTGGACTCTAAATATCATAAATTTCATTATTGGCGACTGCTTTTCGATTTCATCTCGTTACATACTATTGATTTATATCATGTTAGAAAATGATCGTTAACATCGGAGTACTTATTGCCATACAATATTATATACTCTTATTTGTGCAAATAAATAATTTAGTCTTTTTGTCTTTTGTACAGATAAGAATTTTGTCGTGATCTATCTACTAAATAACTAAATCTTTACTATATATGTATTAAAAATTACCCTATCTATCGCCAGTGTGAAAAACTTCAAAGCTGTCTTGAATAAACCCATTATAAAAGCACACAAAAAACTAGATACGGGAAGTTAGAGTATACTCTATAATATCTGAAAATTTGTTTAAAATTTGTACTGGTTTGCAGAATATTCGCGACACAATTTCGAAAAATCGAAAAACATTACATTACGTTTAAAACTTGTATAAAAGGCACGTTTCCTTTAATTGTGAGCCTTACTTTTAACATCAACACGAAAATTTCATTGACCTATTCTTAAAGTAAGGATACCTAATCCAAGGCGTTGCCCGTTAAAATTACAGCAATACACAACAATGATTTATTGTATGGAAATATTGTACATGTACTCATTGCATTAAAATTAGTAAAGCTCTGGTAGAAATCTGAGACAATCTCTGACCTTTAAAGTCTGAACTGGTATTAAATCGGCACATATTTGTAGTACCTATGACACGAGAGTGTTGATTGCTTGGTTATATAGTTTTCAATCAAATATTTTAAAAATTTTGTTTAAGAACATAATCAAGCAAGAAGTAGAAATATTATAATCATATAACTTAATATTATTTAACTGGCCATTACTAATAAGTAGTACTTACAATAAAGAAAACCTATTTAACATAAAACTTCCGAAACTTTTATGTCCTTAGATGAATGGGGTAATTGGTGTGTAAATATTTGCCCCCGCTATTTATACTTTTGACTATATGACAACTTGATAATAAATAAAAATACTAAATGATTACATAATAAAAATAATGACTAATGGCCAAGTAAAATATAACCTGAAGAGCCAAAAGGCCTGTGGAGTTTTCATATTTATGCAAATCTGTTATAACTTGAGAAAATTGCAAATAACACCCCGCTGTGCCTTCGAAAACATATTTCTGCTAATAAATATGTTTTCCTATATCAATAATAAAAATATATCAATTCCACAAATTAAGTTTTTTTTTTACTTTTTATTACTATATATAATCATATTTTATTATTTAATTGTTGGTGTTTCCTTAAAATTATGCGATTAAACATTCACGATAAATACGATTTTAATATTTCTAAAACATTTGTTATTAAATTTCAACAACTTTCAAAATCTTTCTTCTTGACTTTAATAAAATATTCATATTTATACTTTAAACTAAAACTTATTTATGCTACGGGTAACACAGAATACACTTCCTCATAAATGAGTCGCCATAAACGGAAGGTAATAAGATGATTGGCTGAGACACGGCCGTGTGTTTAGATAGAAATCACTTTGAGAAATGGAATTTGTAATATAAATATGTTTTTGAATAGAAATTGACAAATACTTTCCGTTTGACCAATCGCAATAAAGTACAATAAAGCCTAACGTCTTCCGGCATTCGTCAGACGGACTGAAGTCGCCAACTTACTAGTTACGCAACCCGCCACCCAACTAGTTGGAACCCGACATCCTACCGACCTAGGACAATTGAGCGATTTGTCAACTATTGCATTAGCTAACCCACAGAGCTAACCGGTCACCGTGCTCGATATACGAAAGTCGTTGACGAACCACTAAGCCCTGCTAGCCTGTCCATTTCTGCAGGCTATACTTCGCTCAATATAAGTGCGCAAACCAAACCAGTAATGTACATAGCGTCGCTGATAGTTATAGTCGAAGATCATTGAAGGTAGGTGGAGCGAGAGCATAACCGGCGAGAATTGCAAGTTCCTTACGTAAGATATATCTGCAAGGAACACAATAGACGCGGAATGCTTGCAGAACAAGCTTTTTGGGTATTTATTGGATAGATTTTGTGTGGGATGTATTTGCTTCGCCTGCATCTCCCGCCTACCCTTTACCAGCGTACGTGTGCGGTCCGTTAATCGTTCTATTTTATAATCACCTCATTTGTGATATAGAATGATGATGTAGAATGTAATACGAATATCAATTTTCATAATTTACCTATATCGACCTTACTGAACCATGTCTAAATGCTCGATATTTACTACTTGTAGGTCGACATAAATGTTTACTTCTCAGTGTAAGCTATTTGTATCGTTCAATCTGCTTCAGTCAGCCAGTCAGACATTAACTATTTTTGTCATTTTAAGTTAAATGTAAAATAGTGTACGTATTATTTATTTAATTTATTTATAAACAACGTTTATCCGAGTGTAGAAATCATATTTACCTATAGTACATGTAATACGACATATGTATTGCCTATTTAGTATTACATTAAAATGTAATGCGAATCCTAGTGTGTTCCAAGCCTTACGCCTAACGGTGGATGCGCCCACTCTAGGTGTCGCCTGACTTCACTTCAGTGTTCTAACGATTTACGAGACATCTCTTACTTTATTGGGTAAAGCAATTCACATAAATCCACTAAGTACCTACAACTCGGAGAATATTTTTAACGAACCACACCATCTATTTTCATTATATTCCGATACGATAGTATAAGCCTGGTTACGATATACGTATATATTTGAATCAGGACGCGATACGAGTAATAAAATATTGTAACTATTGGTAATGGAATAAACTGTTTCTGTTTAAGAGAGAAATTGGTCTTAAGATTGATAAAATTAATAAAATAGGTAATCATCAATTATCAATTTATCATAGTTAAATTGCTGGGCATAGATATTCTCCCAAACATGCGAAGGATTGAGGCCATACTCCACCACGCTGTGGGTCTGTGAACTTTACATGCCTTTTGAGAAATTTTATGAAAAACTGTCAGGTATAGGTACACGATGTTTTGCTTTACTATTTTATATTTTAATATTAGTGCCACTCGGATTGAACCCGGTACTTATGAATAAGATGCCTTCTTAACCACTGGGCTATAATCGTCATAACTAGATATCGAGAGATAACTATGTAACATTTTAAGATGTAGTTTAATGGTTAATTGACGAAAAATCTTTAAGTAACTTAAATGACCAATTCATAATAATAATTTCTTGTTTAATTTTAACGTTGGATACCTTCATGAAAAGCGCAAACGCATACAAGCAGAAAATTTGTTGAGTGATGACATATCGGTCCGGCAATCTGCGAAGGTAGTTCAGGCATAATAGGTTGAGAGATTGACTGACGCTCGGACAAGGAGTCGGCCTGTCACTCTGAACATAGCACCCAGTTGGCTAGTTGAACCCAGACACATCCATTAGCCATTCCGTTCTACACAGATTGTCTGGAATCTGACTAGATTTCATCTGTTCGCCCATCGCATTTGTTTCCTAGCTTTGCTACGCGAATTTGCTATGAGTATGTACCTATATACGAATATATGCACGTATCTTCTCAGTGATTAGTAGAGTTAGTGACAATTCTTTAGTGTATTTGTATTTATTATTCATTTCAGTGCCGTTTCAGAAAATCATTATTACGCATTACGTTATTTATTGTGGGTTACTAATTAGTAAATAACTTTTAGTAAATAACTTTTAGTTATTGTAAAATTGCAAGATCATAAAATCGTAGAAATTATCTTTTTATATATATATTTTTTATTATGTATTTGACTAAATACGAGTCACACATCCGAGTACTGACTGCACTGGTTGCTAACTTTATACAAAGAATGTTTTAGAATTAATTATCAATAAGGTCAACATTCCTTTTTAATTAAAAAGTAAAAATACATTACTACATTTCATCTACTCGTATATTTGCCATTTATAGCAAGAAATTTAATAATGATGGCTTGAGAAACAGCTCTGCGATAAGAGCAATAAACAGATCGAATTCCCCCGTTAGCTAGTCCAGCGACAGATCACGACGGAGCGGAACATCATTATAAAATGTTAATTACCAACCCCGGAGTATTTACCTCTCTTGAATAAACACAAATATGAAGGCGCTTGTCTACTGCATCGAGTTGTGGCGAACCCATCAAACTGGTTCCGTACCGTAACTACCAACGAATTGAGGTGCTCGCAGCATTAGTCATCCACGGAGATATAGGTAAACTGTTTGCATTTCATAACTTATCTCTATTAGATTTGTACCATCTCAAACTTGTTTTATGGGACGGCTTTATCGTAAACCTAATACGCTGCAATTCAGTTTGCGATACCATTATCAATGAAATTTAAATGTAAATAATTAGTAATTTGATAAACATTCACGTTTGATACAATTCGTGCGACGGTCCAGTATTAAATAGTGTCGTCTGCGTTTATAATTTTACTGAAGATATACCAACATCCACTAAACAAACTATTCTGCAAGAGACTTACGACCGTTTTCAATATTGTCTATCTCCTATTTGACATAATTTTTCTGTCCTTTAATTTACGGTAAGTTGGTAAAGGACAGATAAATTTTTATCTTCCTTAATCATGTTGCTGGTAGGTAAAGTTACAGGTAGTCAAATATAGTTTTGTTCAACGTTCCAGTTCACAAGAACGTTAGGACAAAGGGAGATACTATCAGATGACAGTGTCGGAAGAATAGTTGTTTACAAAAAAACCTTATCTCGATCTAGATCGTCGATAATAACTTTCTAATCTGGTCAGCTAACGTTTACGTTTCAAACTAGTTGAGAAACGGATGTCTCTTTGAGTGTTGGTCGTCGTTAAAAGTAGTCCCACTGATTTAATTTACTGGTAATAAAACTATATTTTTATTAATAAGGAGTTCATTATTTTCTTTTTACCTGCAACCATTATTTCAAAAATCGTAGTGACTTCTAATTTTAATTCTATTAATGCTCAAATAAAACACTCATAGCTTAATAAGTAAGATAAAGATTATGTAGACATGGCGATGGAACTATACAGTATCAGCAAAAATACTTCGACTGAATAACCATTCGTTATATGCAAATAACCAATTTCCTTAATACAAATCAACAAACGCATGCAAGTGATGGTAAAGTAGGAATAATGGTCCCATATAATAATAGCGGCTGACTAATAAACCCTAATTAATTTTCCGCTGTAGTCATAACCCGATGGCTGCCCTGGAGGCTACCTAGGCTGAAGTGGTAAAGCCTTGAAAAAATATGACTGGAATGTAAAACTCGTTTAGATACATATTGAGAGATAGGTACCTATATCTTTGTATTGTATGGAATAAGTGTCTGAACTCTATCTATGCTGAATAACTTATCTAGAACTTATCTTACCTACAAAAAAGGACGGCATAGAATAAGAAAGAGATAAAATCCAATTAGTAGAAGTGAATACAAAAAGTTATTAATTTTCCGCTAGTTCAAGGCACCCCGAACAAGTTAACCTTCAAGTACTACTGGGCCCAGACCAGGTATTTCAATTTTTTGAACCTTCATTTATGGTGACATCAATTTAGCTGCCATCCTATTTATAAATTTAAAAGTATAACTAAAGTCTTTATTTATATTTCATTATTTTATGTTCCACTTGTTGATAGATCTAACGTTAAGAGCGAATAAGAAAAGGAAAATAATTTAATACTAACTATAACCTGCTTTATTTGAAATAAACCTATTTATAAATAAAATTTAAAAATAAATAATATTTTAAATTGCAATAATAAACAATGAATACTTAATAAAGGTAATAGGTACTAAAGAAGGATAAAAAAGTACTTTATTTAAAGACGGTTGCAGCATTAAAAAGCACTAAAGTGCGTTCCCTGAATGAGATAATTCTTAAGATTAACAAATTTGTTTTAAAAGATTAATTACATTCCAGATTCTTTTATGGTGGGAACAAAGTTACAAAATGACAATTTCCTGAACACCTCTTCTGTTCACGACTCACTAAGCTTTTGATGTCACTGAACTTTTTGTGAAGTTACTGTCTAAAAACAAGTTTGATATAAAAGTTTAGTGTTTTTTGCCTCAATACTACAATAAGCCTCGAAAATGTATATCACCTCCATTTTAACCTTTGATACCAGAGTTCTTACAGATTATTTAATTTTGAAATGAGTATTTTAACCTTCTTTTATTTGTAGCAACTTATTATTTTTATACATAATACCTCCTTATGATAACTACAATGTAAATGTATTTTGTCTGGAAATGCTATACATAATGCTTGATAAAAAAAATCAATCGACTTCTGAAAACTCATACACCTGGTTTTGTGTTGTTGTTGACCTAATCAACTAAATCGTATTGTGACAATACAAACATGGGTTGTTTGAAATAATAGTTAAATATTAGTTTTGTTGTTCAGAAATGAAGAAATATAATATAAAGTACTGCCTAATGAGTTTTATTCAAAAAAATTTGAACTTTTAACAACTGTTAATATTAACTGCAATATTAACTACAGTTCATTCTACAAAGTACTATAGATTTTAATCCCATGCCAGTTAGCATGAAGGTAATATCTTCCAACGGCTCCCTCATTCACGAAGAGAGATTCATGTCCAGCGATCAGATTTATAAAAGAAGTGACAGTTTTTCAAACCTTTATTTAGTTCACTTTGTTTATTTATTAATTTTAATAACTTACAATTTAATAGTTAAATTGTTTTTCAAATAATTCGAAATTCTAATTTTAAAACTTACACCGTAAAATATAATATGAAGACTTCGTTACATTTTCTTACTTACTTCTTATTTATCCTTACCTTAATTTGAAACAGTATAACATTTTTGAAACTATACAAGATTTGACGCTGAGATAAGGAGATTTCAAGAAGTTTCACAACACACTCGTAGGCACACTGAGGATATTTCAAAAATCAACATAGGTAATTAGCCGATACCGTCTATTTTAGACAAGGTGTTAATACTTCTGTTTTTACATTAATTATTATTCCTTTTGAAACCTGTTTTATACAAGCATGACGCTAAAATAAATAGTGATAAAAATGCGTAGTTAATATCGAAAGGAATTAATTTTATTAGTAACATATTCATAAATAGGTTTGAGTATCTACCCTAGTTATACTCGTATTACAAATTTCAGTAGCTCATGTCCTAAATTTTCATTAATTTATCACTTATTTGTAGTATTTTTAAGATCATGTAAATGTTAAACGATAAAAAACTTGCGGAAGGTTAGCCTACGCAAATAAATATATATATTTTATGCGTCTGCTATTTCTCGAAGTTTTATTCTTAGCACTTTCAAGTTGTTTCCAATAATAACTTGAGCGTGCCGTGAATACAAGGACTCGTTTAATTTAAATGTGTAACTGTTTTAATTCTCTTGATTTTACTAACGTATTATTTGCTGTTGAAATTATTGTTTTAATCAAATATTGCATTTATGCACAACAAGATACAATCTTAATCTGAATAAATCTGATACAATTTAAGTCACGATAATCGAACAATGTCATGTTCGTTTCTATTCGTAACTCTGTATCGTGTAGATATTCTCGAGCTCGACGGCCGATATGATCAGACTCCCCGTTGCCTTATTGATAAGGTTTCCATACTTCCCGTGTATGTTGGAATGCTTCTGCGTTTATTTAATGTAATTTATATGATGGTTTGAGCGTATCTTGAGAGTGAATTTATAACTTCTTGGCTTCGTACCTTACCGACGGCTGAAAGGCATGTCTATTGTTACGAGTACACATCATTCCTACCATATCGTATTCAGCACATACAAACATTATATATGAAACATAAATGGGTGGAAAATAACGGCACTTTGGAGTGGCAAATTGGTACAATGAGCGATAGCCACCGCAAATTGAAAGCAGCGATTATGATGGGCAATATAGATTTACCGGGGTCGAGGCGACA